>JAVCKT010012793.1:0-21437 GCA_032273925.1 Rhynchotus rufescens
GTTCCAGTATGTGTAACATTCTGTTTGTAATATCAGTAGCTTTTGGTCAAGGGAGAGATTTTAAGTAACTCTAATTCTGTCTTTCATACGGATAAATCCTTCTTGGTAGTGAGAAATTGTATCAGGAAGATGGTAGAAGCATACAGTATGTGTCAGGACAATGTACTGCAAACTCCAGTATCTAAAATCATTTCAAGACTTCAAGAGAGAACTTTGTCCCTGTTGCATTTAGGGCATAGTTATCCAGAAGTCAACCAGATTCTGCTTCTGCTTTTTTTCTATCCTTCATGGGCTGGCTGCATTTGGTCAGCTGTCTGCAACATCTGAAAAACTTCCTAGAGTGCAAAAGGTTTCAATTCATTGTATCTCATAAGTTATCAGAAAAAAAAGTAGATGTGCATATTCCTTTTCCAGGCTAGCTTGTTTAGCATTTCTGATCGGGACCTAATGAGCTGAAATTATTTTAATTATCCAACTAAATATATCTTTTATTCTGATGGGGTGATGGAGAGTTTTTGTTGGAATCTTGGGCAATAAAATACCAATACAGATATTTTCTGCACGTACTAGTCATCCTGTTCAGAACTCTTTGAAGGAGAATGCTTTGGAAACAAAGTGTTGTGCCATTTCTCAACTGCTATGTTATATATCTTTCTGTCTCATTTTTCCAATTTTGAAACTTTTTCTTTTAGATAACATTTTATTAAATAAGGAAATTCGTGGTAAATCACAGCCCTTGAAATAATTTCTGTAAGAATGATCATTAGGAAAAAAATCCTTAGAAAAATCACTCTCTGAAAAATACTGACGGACTCACATGTTCCCAGAATTATTTACCTTTTGTGAGGTAAATAATTAATGAGACCTAACTTCAGACGGCATTCAGGGTTTTATATTCTACCAAATTCAGTGGAAAATGAGATCTACTTCATGAATCTAATATTTAAGAAATTGGTGTCTGTGGTGATGGGCATAATACAAGGTAGGTAATAATACCACAAGAAAACTTTATATTGAACATACAGCCTATCTGTCTTGACTAGATTAACCATCAGTTCACTAACCACACTAATTAATACATATACCAGGGCCTCTCATCACTTTTTGTAACTTGACCACAGTGTTCACCAGTGCAGTGTCCAAGACTGACTCTTACCTGCTCTACATGGATTCTGTCAATAAGTTTTCAGGGCCTACATGGTTACTGACAAATCACTCTTCCATGTTCCAGATGTTTATCTGACAGGGATCTCACCTAACGTTACTCTCACAGTGTCTTCTGCTGCAAGGAGAAGGCCATCTAGATCCCAGTTTCTTAAAACTTTCCTTCCAAGGTTGTGCCTTGTAGTGGATGCTCTGAGGCTTTTGTTTCATTCACTTTAAATCAGTTTGTCAGGCAAGTGAAGAGTGCAGATTTAAAGGAAATATTCATTAATTACAGATCCTGTAATCCTTGCAAGTACAAGACATTTAGATGTCTTGTAGAAAAAGTACTTTATATAGAATTATTCTCTGGTCTCACGCTTCCTATATATTCTTCATTCAGTGTCTGGGACAGGAGAGAGAACTCCTCTGCATACACATTGCTTTTCCTAGGCCAGACTACATAGCTCTTGCGTTACCTTTTTCTTCAGTAAATCTCCCTTCTGTAATCAGTTATCACTAATAGACTCCCTGAGCTTTGTGTCCCAAGAGTACAAGGCTTAAGACTGTATGTGTCCTGGTAGCATGGAAGAAATAAGCACGTGTTCTCTTTCCATAGCCCTTGAACATTCAGGAGGGGTTAAGCTCCGTATTGCTTTCAATTAACTTGCTAAAAATTAGTTCCTCCCTTGTTCCTAGGAAGTGCCAGTGGTGATTATGAGCTAAGCCTTTTGCCTACGTACTCATTTCTGTTGCTTTCCATTTGGAAGAAGTTTTAATTCCCTGTGGATTTCAGATGATTGACCCAGAGAGAAAGCTGAGTCTGTGTGACAATATGGTCTTCAGTTACCACTGCCAACACAAATAAATGGCTTCTTTCTAGCTCTATCATAAGTAATCTGAGTGGAATTCAGATTTTTGATAGACTTCAAAAAAATCCCATACATGAAACAATACACTGTTTAAAAAGCAAATCAGATTTAAAGCAATAAAGAGACATTCTCTTTATCTTAGAGAATGTTTTTCTTTCCTAGTTTCAAAGTCAGAGTAAAAGGGAACCTTGAATTGCCCCGTTAAAATAAGGAAATTTACAACTTCATAGTTTACTTTTAAATTATGTTGATCAAGATGTAGTGATATCTGTATCTTTGTGTTTTATGCAGAAGACTGGCAAATGTGGAAAGCAAAATTACTAGCATTTGTTCATTAATGAAATCACATAAGATTACTGCCACATGTTTCATTTGCAAGATATTGAGAAAAATATGCTCATTTTGAGCCCTGTTGCTGATGTTGAGCATAGGTGTTGTTCCTAAATCAGTTGTGATAAACAGTTCAGTCCTTCTAAAGATTCTTACACAAGAAAGCCAACATCTTTGCCAGTCTTAGAGTTAGACATTAACTCACATGTTAGCATTTAGGTTAAATACTTATTTTCTAAGATGCCAAGACACTCTAACATGCACTTGCCACCAACAGAAATGCGAAAATTCAGTATGTCTGCAAACCAAGCTCTTCATTTAGCTACCCATGTATAGACTGAAGGGTCAAACTGTAGGTACTTTATTTCTTTAAAAATGTTTGGTACTTATGAAAAGTAACATAAGACGTAAAACATATGTTGTATAAAGAAGTCACCTGCTAGGAATATTAAGAATGCAGTTGAAAGCACCATATGGAGGGCTGCCTTGTTCATTCTCTGTGCTTTTTTCAATGCTTCATATCTCTGCTTTGAACAAAAGTAAAATCTGGAATATTACTGTGTAAGGTTGCATTAATGGTGCCACTGGATTCTAAGTTCTTTTTGGTTGGATCCATATACTTTCAGCTCTGAAGCACTGTATGACTTATTCAGGTTGCTTATGTTTAATATAGATGTAATATTTATTCTCTAATGACTCAACTACAGTGCAATAAGCCTCTGTCAGTTCCATAAGATTAAAATCAATAATATCCACAAAATTACTAAGAGGTTAAATGAGAGATAACTTTTATTTTATTGTTATGGAGAAAATAGGCTAATTATAAGGAAAAACAAGTCTGTTTTCTTTTCTTTGCAGTGTTTAAATTTTGTCCTGGAAAAGTGCTAGAAAAAGTAGTATTTTCTGTTCAAAGGCAAATGTATTTGTGCTCAGAACAGCTAATTAGGATACTTTCTGCTTGAGAAAACTTTAATTCTTTAATGTTGCCAGTGTTACTAGAAGGTGACTGTGTTTGCCAGGTAACACAAACACCATAAGTGATACAAGAAGCACTAGATATATTTCTAAGTGTTCTCCATTAATAAAGAGTTGCATGCTTTGTTTTTTTATTTCCTTCTTATTTTCTTTTTCAGTCCAAAGCTCTTCTTCAGTTGTCAAAGTGAACATTTTGATTATGAAATTTACACGAATTCTTAAACTTCTTTTTACTTTAGTGAGACTAACCCAAGTCTTTCATAGCCAATTTGTTTTATTTGAAGCAAATTAACTTAAAAACTATGTGTCACAAAGACATCTTTAGTAGCTTTGGAATTAACTTCTCTACTGCTTAATAATAAAGTATTCAAAAATTCTATTGATCACATTTTATTCTCTAGTTTATATTCTAAATGTTTATTAATAACATCATAAAACCAAGTATTCTTAAAGCAAATTATTGTCTTTTCACACACAATATAGAATAGTTTCTGTAATATTTGTTGTAAACATATCATTTTTGTATACCTTTGGAAAAAGGTATACTTAGAGCTTTTCTCAAAGGTCAAGTTATCCTTTAAAATGTATTTTTTTCAACCTTTTTGTCTTGATCTTTTAGACAAGCTCTGTGAGACTGAGGGCCTGAAATTTGGCTTCTGAGTTCGTAATTTTGAGACCATCTGGAAAGGGTTCAGATCTGATGTTGATGACCAGGTCTCAAGACCATCTGAAAGCTCTCCACCAGTGGCTCTTATGTTGCAGATCCTAATGAAATCTGCTGTGAGGATCAAGTTAAAGATTTAATGTGTAACACAGTTTTGAAATCATTACGGACCAGGAACATAACTGAAGTTAGGGTGGTATATAAAAATGAAGAAAAAAACAGGCACTCATTTTTAAAATCCTGGCCATAGCTAGGAAGGCTTCTCTGAAGCCACCAACATTAGTTTTAAAATCCTCCTGAGCAGCCACAAGTCACATGTGCTAGGTAGGTTTCTGGAGCTTTCCAGAACTACGGGATGTTCTGGCATACTGGGTCCTTTGGTACCCAACTCTTTAGCTGCACTACCCAGAATGAGCATTGACAGCAAAATTTGTCTCACCCAGCTTCACATACATGAAATTCAGCAAGTCGACCTAGGCAAATAGTCACATCAGTGGCATGATTTGTCTGTGACTTGTTTTAGATAACTGCTTGAGATGGGGTGAAATCATGTCTTTCTCTTCATTGCTTATAAAAGAAATCTAGAGTGCCTGGCTCAGATGTAGGTACCTGCATTCAGTCAGCTGAAACCCATTCTGATTCTCTGCAATTGCCCTTAGAAGAATTACACAGAATGCATAATATTTAATGAAGTGTGTCAATACTGAAGTGTGTCGATGTACATTAAGTATTTTGCTGAGGGTATGGATTTCTCCAGCCCCTGAGTCCAGAACATTGTAAAATGATCTGAAGAGAATCATAAAACTGTTGCTTTAGTCCATGAGTTAAAAATCAAGCAAGACAATCACACAAGATACCTGAAGTACTATTGTACTTGAATCCATTAAAGAAACAACTCGATTCCAACTTAAATTTTTCATATAAAACCTATTAAAATGCACTATATTGGTTAACTCATATTTTGCTCCATTTAACAAAAATCTCTGTTGCAGGTTACTTAGTTATAGAAAATCCATCAAGTAAGTTGATTAAAAATTTTTATATTGTGGTCATTGGTGAGTCTCAATGTGTGGTTCCTTCTATGTTTATTACAAAAAACTCCAAGCCGTGTATAAATCATAAAAGCATGACTAATTGCATGGTAACTGGAGAAATGCTTTCTCTCTCTCTGGGGTGAAGCCTGCATGTCTGTGTTTTAGCTTGGGAAGTAATACAGGGATATTTAAACTCCTTGGGGTTTAGAAACCATGTCATTATGTGAATGAGGTCACTGCAATATTTTATATGACTGAAACCTTGCAATGTATAAAATGTTTTCTGTGCGCCAAAGAAGTATTATGCACTTCAGAATGCAATGATAACTTTACAAAAATTCCATTAATATTGAAATGTTGCATTGAAGTGGTGTCGACTAAAAAAAGGCCATGTTACCCAGCAGTAGTGTTAATTAACAACTTAAAAACTTGATAAGAAGAAACAATAGAGGGAGAAAATGTTTTTATTTCTATGTGATCAAAAATAAACCACGCGATTTAATAAGCAATTTATTCTTTTCTGTCTATAAATATCTATTGCTAGTTAACCTGAAAGTAGATGTTTTAAAGAACTGCAGTTAAATAAAAATTAAAAGCAATGACATTTTAAAATCCCCTGTAGGTTTCTAATTCCCCTGTCATTTCTTTCAGGCCAATAAGCAAGAAATCCTTCCTACAACATGTTGAAGAGCTTTGCACAAACAACAACCTAAAGTTTCAGGAAGAATTTTCGGTATGTTGCTAGCAGTTGTCACAACATCGCAAGACCTTCAGTAGTTTCATGTGTCACATTTCATGTCCATTTTAAGCAGACAGGGCCGTGAAGGATTCTGGCCTTGATAATCAATACCCAATTACCAGGTTGATTGTTTAGAAAGTAATATTACACTGATTTGGATTGTGCACTCTACAGTGCAACCTGATGAGAATTATTCACCTAAGTGTCAGCAAAAGGTGATCTTCCATAGATGCTCATCTTTGCAAGAACAGCGTAATATTTAAACGTTTTTACATATATAGTGATGCATATGTAGTTCAATTGTGGATAGTTTATTTAGCAATTCTCTGTCTGCATCTACAAAAATACATTTGTTTCAAATAAGCTCATTTTCCTAAATGATGTTGACTCCAAAAATACAATTGGCATTTAATTTGCAAAATGATCAAGCCCTAGTTGTATTGCCATGGACTTTAGGAGTATTTTTTGTTTGTTTCTTTCTAACTTTTTTCAGTGGGGATAGTGTAAAGTTTATGCAGTGTAGATTCTCCTTTACAAATAATAGGTCGTATCCATCTTACTCTTAAGAATAGCATCTATCTAGCCACCAGCATTCAAAATATGCATGACATTTATATAATACAAA
Organism: Rhynchotus rufescens; assembly: GCA_032273925.1. Lineage (NCBI taxonomy): Eukaryota > Metazoa > Chordata > Aves > Tinamiformes > Tinamidae > Rhynchotus > Rhynchotus rufescens. Next base: position 6,383 of record JAVCKT010012793.1, read on the forward strand.
TATGATTTCAAATTTAAACCTTAAAATTTTCACTATTTTTGTTAAGTAACCTTTTTAAGGATATCATTTTTTCTCAACAATCTCTGCTCTTTCTGTTGTTTCAGAAGCTTTATCTCCATTATTTCTAACATTTAAAGTCATTTGCTCGCACAAAAATAATTTGTCAGTCTCTGGTGACTTTATTATTTTGGATTTATAGATTTACTATGAATTACTTAGCATTTGGATTAGCAAAAATGAAACTTCAACAATTGCCTTTTCTTCTGCTAGATTATAATATTTCAGTGTCTAAGAGAAAAACAACAGAAGTGTGAAAAGATTAACGATATTTCCTACAGGTTTTTGGTTATGCTCTTTAAATAGAATTGGTCTGGATTTAATAATAAAGACCACCATAAAAATCTCTGAGCAATAAAGTAGAGAGAAATATTTTTTTTCCAAGTGGGTCATTTCACTTGAACAAGAGTAATTATAATTATATTATGCATGACTGAAGAGATGAAAAGCTTTACTAGCAGTAACATTTTCACATATTAATGTTTATTACTGAAAAGTTTCTGCTATTACATTTTTACATGTGATCCACACTGCAATAACTATTACAGCGCTGTAATGCCTTAAAACTTAAAAAAAAAAAGTTAAAAAATAGCAATTTATCAAGCTAGACAAATACAAGTAGGTGAAATCTCATTTAGCTAAATAATTTAGTTAAATTATGGAATCAATTTATAATCAACAGTTTTATACGTCATTTGGACTTCCACTTTGCTCCTCTCTGAGCTTCAGTTTCCCATTTCCAGAGTAGTGGTGTCTTCTCAGATGGTTTGTCCAAGAGCAAGCAGATTGGCAGGGTAGGTCTTTTCCTTGCTAGAGAGTCTATCTACAGCATCTGTAGCACCTGTATGAGATGAATAGGAGGCTTCAAAATGCATTTCTGTAAAACAGTCTTCATGACCTCCATCATTTTCATCCACATTCATGGCTTTAGTTTGACATAAATGACTCAAGACTCCTATATGTATGTAGGAAAGTTGAGCTCAGCTTATAAACCAATATTTAAAGTGCATAACGGCATAGTGCTATGGCAGCTTGAACTCTCTGGCTGTTTCCATGGTAGTAAATTCAAGCATACCAGAAGCTGGGCGTAAGAATATGATTATTTACACTAACAAAGTGTTATCAAGTTCCCTGCCACAAATCAGGACTATTTCACCAAGATTGTCCCTGAGTAATTCCAAGGTAGGCTTGGGTAGGGAGAATAGTCTATGGATCATTCCCAATAGGCTGTTCAAAAGTAATAGCACAGTTTGGGGAGTTTTGCTAGCATAGATACCTCTCTATTTCAGCTAGTCTTGGGACCCAGGAACATTCCTGAGCCATTTAATTTACTGGACTGATATAGTCGTGTTGCCTAGAGATTTCCAGAGTGAGATTGCAGTCCTCATGGGAAAGTGGGTTCATGTGTCAAGCTGAAGAGAAGAGAATCTGGATTGGAGAATGGATCAAGAACCACGGCTGAACAGAAAAGGCTGTCTAAAGAAACAGTGTGGAGCCACAGTAAATGATGGTGGGGACCGCCTAACTTAAACTTCCAGTTTTCTGGATGGTTCATTTATCTGTCAATAAGTTTGGAAAGTCAAGTTTCCTAGTAACTGGTAAATCTCTGAAACAGAAATACTTCTGTCAGTGTTTTATAATACATTGGGTTAGTACAAATAAAAAAGTGAAATGCTTCTAAATGTCACTGCAATATCATGAAATTCTTCAGTAAACAAAATGCAAATGAATTATTTAAAAGGTTTGTGGGTCTGCAAAGAAATACAATTTCCACAACAAATTATTTTTGAATACAGGAATGGAAATGCTCTTTTTCCAATTCTGAAATTAACATTTAGACTGATATCCACACAGAAGCAAGGAACCGGTACAAGACCTCTAAGCACTCATTCAGCTATAAGAGCATCATTACAACAACAACAAAATCTGCTCCTGTATTTTCTCTTTACTACAGAGTACTGTACAGCAGTATCACTTCTGTACTAACTAGAAAGCTTAAACTCACAGGAATGAGGGAAATGATGCAAGTTAAAGTTCATAGGCCGTGTATGTGATGAGGGCTGCCATGACCCTATTATACACCTACAAATGCCACGGGCACTTTATCATATTTCTTCCTTCTTGCAAAATCCAATGACAGAAATTCTGTGTGAGAGCTTCAGCTTTCTGAATAAAGGAATTTTTCCAGCCTTGGCTATATTTAACTGTTCTTGTTGAATCCTGACAGGAATTCACAGAAGTCAGTCCGCTGACTGACTATGTCAGAGAAACTTCTTCAGCTTCAGTCATAGGATTATGGGTCTTTTTTAAGGCATTGTTAAGAAAAAAAGAAGAACAGCAGTTGAAAAGGCAGAGAAGAAGTTCCTTGGGTATAGAAAAAAATGACTCAAAGACAAAATTCTAAAATTCTGCTTTAAAATATTAAAAATATTTTCTACAATATATTGCAATCTTTTATTTAGTCTTTTATATTTGCTTCATATCTGTTGACTATATGGTTTAGTTCCTTAACTGAATAATAACATAAACTGAATAATGTCAACTTTTCATTTATAAGGAGATTTCAATTCTGAAATTATCCTTTCAGAAGAAGAGAGTAAAGCCATAGGCTTTTCCTTCTTAAAAAGCCACAAATACTGAAAGAAACTTCGAAATGCATGGACAGGAGCTAGTATCTTGTTAATCTTCAAAGTGAGATAATTGTCTAGCTGTTCTGTGCAATTCTTCACCTAATTCTGTCCCAAAGGAAATATGTGCCAGAGATAACAAGAGACTACAGATCTCCTGACTTACTTAAAGTCTTTTGTTTTTAACATGAAACTATCTTGCTCTTCTGTTGAGAAGCACTTGCATCTATACTATCAAGTATATAATTATAAAAGCAAGGTAGTTCTCTCTCATGCTTCAGACCTTGGATTTTTGTCAACTGACAATGGATATTTCCCATAGGATAATATTGCACATGATATAGTTCATGGGTTTTGAGATCTCATCTGTATGTCAGAGATTTGCCATTTTAGGGAATAGCATATCAGACTGTTGATTTGGTTCATTATGTAAGTTATTGTATTTTATTGATATTTTTATTCAAAATATGATGTTCTTAATATATAAGCACATCAAAATTCATCAAATACAACTGACAAAATACGAGAATTAAAAGTAAAAGAAGGATGACTGAAATAAAAAAACTCTTGCTTTTTCCATTATTCATGTCCCCCCTATTTTTTTTTTTTTCCATATTATTTGCTCATTACATTTTATTTTTCAAAAGGAAACTGCCCCAAGTACTTGGGTAAGAGTATTCAAAAATAATCACAGAATCACAGAATCTTAGAGGTTGGAAGGGACCTCTAGAGATCATCCAGTCCAACCTTGCTGCTCAAGCAGGCACACCTAGAGCATATGGCACTACATTGAACTGTAGAGCTATCTGTTCTACATTTAGAAGCAATCCATACAGAGATTAGTCAGTAAGATTAAAAAACAAAGGTCAGTGGATTACATAGCAAAAGTAGGAATATTTGTTTATACAGATGCAAAGCAATAGAGAGATCTCTTTCGTATCTTAGGTAAGAGTTGAAGGAAACTTGCATGTAACATTTGTCAAACAAGGACAATTATTATTAGTCAAGTTCTTGATAAAACAGGAACAGAACAAGATGGTTAAATTCTGATTTCTTCAAGTGTTTTCTATTCTATTTCAGCTGTTTCTTAGCTTTTGATGTTGCTGGCTTTTCACCCACCCCTCTGTGCTATACTAACGTAAAGATTTTTCTTTCATTAGTGCTTTTAAAACACTTTCAGATAAAAAGAACATCAACAATTACCTCACGGCAGGCATCTTTTCCATATTATTTATAAATAGTAAGCACCCAAAATATGGCCCAGACTTCCAAGAGAAACAAAACAGCCTTACAAAGGAATTGGCTGGTTTAGGAGGGAGCAAATTTTCTTCCTTGCAAGCCAGATCTTGAAACATGTGACACGGGACTCCTCCCTCACCAATTTTTGCTCGATTACACAGAAAATCCAGGAGATACATGGCCTAACTCCTATTAGGACCTGTAATTTTTATTTGTCATCAAATAGCATAAAGTCAGTGAAGATCTGGTTTAGTCATGGTCCTTCGGTAATCTTTCAGACGAAATTACTGTTTAATCTACAAAGCATTTTCAAAGGCGCACACAGACACTTCCATGAGAATGCTTCTCTAAAAGAGACTCACTTATTACCATGTTCTCATTTTTCTATCAGCTACTTGAGATGTAGAAAAACATGTTTATAGCACTGATGGAGAAAGGAATTCAGATACTGAACTGAAACCTGCAGTAAGGGAGGAAAAGGAAAGCTGCACTTCTGTGCCTGGATACAGAGTGTGAATCACTACGGGATCTCCAATCATTAAGGGATTTATTATCAAAACTATAAAAAGAAGGGATGATAGTCAGACTACCCAAAAGGCATGCATTTTTTTTTTTTTTTTTTTGCTACAACTTCTATTACTCAATTGCTGGACAAAAATCCCTTAGAAAAATCTTACTGTGAAAGCCCTGCTCCATACTGTGCTTTCTGAGGATTCTGAGGCTTACAGCTGAACAGCATTCCCACTACAACAGCTCCTAGTGTCCCAGGTTTTCTCATAAAATGAGATGGCAATTGCGAAAGTAAGGCAGATGCTTTTTTAAAGGAAGAGAGAGAAGGCAAAGCCTCTGGGAGCTGTAGGGAAAAAGAGGGCATGATGGTATAAGACTGATATATAAACCAATCCTGAGTATTTACCACAGTGTAAAGCCAGTATTTCACAAGGACACTGAACTGGAGAATTTTGCTTAGCACCAAACAGGGTTAATGAAAGAGGGAACCAGACTCGTGCACAAGGCAAGCTTACAGCCTGCCAAAACAGCCAAACCTGTCTGCAGCAACTCTGATGTCTTTATTCAGGGAAAAGCTTCAACGCCCAGGCACGCATGAGGAGTTGTTTGTCTTTGTCCAGTGGCTTGTTATTTCCAGAAGGCAAGGGAGTTGGGAGGAAGCTGGTTGTTTTAATTTGGTCTGAAAGCATTCAGCAAGACTCTCCCTTGGAATTTATGCTTCCTCTAGTTTTAGCTGTGATGGAAATGATATTAAGAACCCCTTGGTGGCTAACCCAGTGCTTGTGGTTCGTATCCTGCCTGGGAGCAGGGAGCGCAGAGAAACACAAGACTGAAAGGCGGCAGACGGAGCCGGGTTTTTCTGTGGCTGCAGGAACACCAGGCCAAGCCCGGCATCCCCAGCCTGACAAAGGCCAGCGCCGGCGTGCGCGGGAGCTTGAGGCAGAACAAGCCCACAAAGACATTAGTTCTCTGGAATACGTGTATTTTATTCCAGTGATTTGTCACTTGGAGACTTCCAGAGACACAGGCAATAACCTTCAGGGACTTTCCTTCCACAAATACACCCAATTATATCGGAGCTCTTTGCTAGCTGCAAAATCCTGGGACAGTTTGATTTCTACAGCTTCACGATGTAGCGGGGAATAACACTCTCGGCTTGCTCTAAATTTGCCACTTGCTGTTACAATTCCATCCCCTCCAGCTCCTGTATAAAAGAGACAATGAACAATTGTTCCCTCTTCAAATATCTCTGTCCCTTTCTGTCTGTGCAATTTTATACACGTCTACTGTCCTTCCCCGGCAAGCGAAGGTGGGGGGTGAGGTGGAGGCAAAAGAGCAGGACAGGTTCTGAATTTATCTTAATATTTCATGCACAGATCTGCAAAAACCTGCAATTATTCATCCTGAAAAAGAAGCTGCATTCACTTCTCAGGCTACATACTTTTAACCTGCAGAATTACGTACAAACACTGAACTACATTTGTATATTTTTTTTTCTACTACAGCTGGCATTTTTGCACTTCTCTCTGGCAACAGCTCTTTGAGGGAAGAGAAAGGAAATGGAATCAGAAGAAAAACTGAATTGTATGAAGAAAGGTGATGGAAACAGAAAGGTCCAACTGCGGGGTTAATCACCTCATCATTCTCTACCAGGGAAGCAGTCTGTTATCTCGGCATAAAAAGGCCGGTGTCAAGCACATGTCTCATTAGAAAGAACTATAAATGGAAGTTAACGGTGATCCAGGGCCAATTAGCACACTGGTTAACCTTCTCAAGTAGGTTTTAAATTGTTAATCAGTTCAATCTGCTTTATTTATACAAGTGTGCCTATAATAAAAGGCTATAATAGGACGTGCGTGCATATTTGCCCGTTAGTTTCAAGCTGTATCAGCCCCTCGTGCAGTCCACTGGGCCGGCATGAGCGAGATCATAGAGACATTATGGCTGGAAAAGACCTTCGAGATCATGGAGTCCAACCAGGAGCCCTTCAGCACCACACGGGTTAAACCACGAGGACTGCAGAGCACTGAGACCACCGGCCAGGCACCAAACAGGGCCCAGACCTTGGCCTGTGAGCAGCATTATTAAAAATAATAATGAAAAAGACACTGGTAGGAGAAGGGTGAGGAGGCAGAGAAGCAGACAATGCAAGTGTGTGTTGCAGGATGAGACCTGCAAATTACCCCCAGGCTAGGAGACATGTCCTAGTTTGCAATTTTCTGAGCCCAAACTCCAGCAGTACCACTCGAGGGACCACTACAGTGTCTAAGGCTGTACTCTTAATTTCACACATCAGCTACACCACAAAGTGAACAGAAACTTCATATCAGAGAATGTACAGTGGATTTCCTGAAGTGGCCATTAGGTAATTGCCACTAAAGTCAACCTTCAGGAAACCAAACGCTTCAAAGCTGGGAGAACCATCAGCCCCAAAGTCTGTTGAGAAAAGTCACATTGCTGAGCCCGAAATATTCCAACAACAGGTTTCTCCCTGTTCCAGCGCCTCCCTGTGCGGCTTCCCACAGGACACACGGCGGACACCTCAGCCGTTACCCTCGGCCAGGGCCACACAGCATTCAGACTGTTCGCCATAAAATCAGGAAGGTCACGGAGAAACTTGGCTCCTTGCGGATCCCCTCGGAATCTGCAGAGTCCACCACGAGTTTTCCTCTCATTTGTTTTTTGGAGGAAATCTTTACTTCGTGTATTGATGGATACGTATACACCCAGATTTAGACAGAGCACAATTTGTTGAAGTATTTGGAAGCCAGAAATACTGATTTTCAACTACTTTAGCAGTGTTGTTATCATGCTAAAGGAGATTTGTACAAGAAGCTAGAAGCAGTTTTGCAGAGATGGTGCAAGCCTCTGCACTCAAACACACTTAGACATTACCCTCACTTATGATAAGCCATAAAAAAATCCATTAATGTCCTGGCAAGAAAAATAGCTACAAAGAGATTGTAACGCACTACCTGAGCAGCAGGAAAATGTTTTACTTGGGCTGCCCCCACACCACACACAAAAGCACATCCGTCTCTTCTCAAAGCTCCGGATTTGTTACCCTCTTTGCTGCAGGAGACACTGGGAACCACAAAAGCTAATAACAAAAGGAGGTAACCCCATCTCTTCCCTTTCCTCCCTGTGAGGATCACATCATTGCTGGGTGACAGCTCATAGACACCGTCATGGGGGAAAAAAAAAACAATATTAATCAGAATTAGATAGTCTTGTCAGAATTAGATAGTCTTGTATACTATTAACTTCTCCCTATAGTTTTAAGTTGCAGAGTGATAGGAAGTTCTCGCCACCGTCCTTGATTCTCAGCTTTCCTGTCCAGAGCAGCACGGGGCTCTCCAGGGGAAGCCCAGCGTTGCAGCACTGCCAGTTCAGGGACATGAAATGAATCCCGTGGTTGCAGGCAGCCTCCTCAGCAGCTCCGCTTCGGGCAAAGCGAGCGGCAGCTCCTGTCATTTGCTGCAGCGCAGATGGATTTCATGGTTTATGTTTGTCCTTTAAAGACTACTGCGCTGCACTGCTCCGCAGCAATGAGAGGTGCGGGCTGCAGCCCTCAGGCTGGCGGGCGGCAGAGCTGCCTGCCCCACACGCCGGGGCAGAGCGAGGGTGGCTCCCACGAGCTGGGAGCTCCTGCTCACACCTCCAAGCTCCGGCACCAGCGCCTGGCGGCTCCCTGCCAGGCTGCTCACGGCCGCTGCAGAGCTGTCTCCGAGGCAGCTTTACCCAGAGGCCAAAGGAAGGTTTAGGGACAGGCTCCACATGCACCTGCCCCAAAACAAAATCAAACTCCATGCCCTGGAGAGCAAACGTCCAAGAGTAAGTGCACTAGCTAGGACAAAAAAAAAAAAAAGTCCCTTACCAACCGAAAAGAAACTGAGAAGATCTAATCAGAAATGCAACGAACACTAGGAGCCAAGTGAGAAAAATGAAAGGCTGATAGGAGTTAATACACGCAAGAGAGAAAAGCTGTTACTCGGGGAAGAGGGGAATGGCGCTTTCAGAGAGCACGGAGATGAGAGCTGGTGGAAAGAGGCGGGAATGATGCATTCCGAGTTAATCAAAACCTGAGAGCTTCTCAGCCAACCTCCCAGGAAGGGAAGGGAAGAGGCAACTGCTGGAAGGCACCTCCTGACGCCTCCTCAGGGAAGGGCATCCCGCATCCCTGCCCTTCCTGCCCGTCTGCTGCAAACAATCTGTAACTGGACTACTGGGCTACTTCTGTAAGCGGAGAAAGCCAACTTTTAATAACATCTGTGAGCACCATAATGGAAGGAGGCAGCCAATTTTATACTTACAGCTTCAGGAAGATCCAAGATCACACACCATCAGCAAGTGACACTGTAAATATAGTTTGGAAGATTTTTTAAAGGCCCTCTAGGGGAAAAGCAGTGCAAAAATCAATCTAGAAATGCCATCGCTGCTAATTGAGAAGAGGTGATGCTCTGATGTGTTGTGTCAATCAAAAAAACAGTAGGGCAATGCAACAATGGGAAAGTAAGGCAACAAATAAAGAATTCCAATAATCTAACCTAAAATATATAAATCATGAGTGAAAAGTACTTTTGTCTCCATAACAGAGAGAAATACCTGCAACCCAGGAGGGTTTCAATGGTAAAAGGTAGCTTCATACACATGTAAAAGCACAAGAAACAATCCTCAATCTAAAATAATCCCTAGACAACTGAAGGAGGAGTCAATGACAGATCAGAAAATAGGATTGATATTTCTCAGAAAACAGAAGCCAGTCAACAAGGAGCTCCATCCTCATTGTGTTCTTAGGTTTTTTAGGATTGTGTTCTTAGGATTTTGACACATTAATCATTCCATGCCTGCCGACAAAACAAGATGCAGACATGTCATGTTTCGCAGACGCTCCCAACTAAACCATCAACATAAAAGTGTACATCACAATGATGGAAAATTGTTTTGGGGGCAAAGTAATGGGCAAAGTAAAGACCACCTTGTCACTTCAGAGGAAAACAGAACGACTCGCCCTAGAACAGGCAGATAGATCTCCTGTGATTCCTGGAGAAAGGGGACACACAGGCAAGTGCTGCTCTCCACAGGAAACCCCAAACACGTTGGCATGACTGACTGCCTGTGTTAGATTTAACTTGTGTTCTTACCTGGGTCGTGATTTCACAAAACCACGCAGGGAAATTCTGCCACATCCCCACGAGGTCAGTTCAGAGGAGAACAGCACCATCTGCCCACGCCGCCCTGCCCAGTGGGAACAGAGGGAAACCCCTTCAGTAGCACAAACACCTTCCAAGGAACCGGCCCCGAAAGGAGCACTGCCGACACCTCCAGTGCAGAGATTTCCAAGACGAAGCACAAGCACTGTGGAAGATGAACCCAAAAGCCCAGCCCCTGCTCCCGGAGCTCACTACCACCCAGAAGGGGGGGGTAAGTCCCAAATCCTACATGGATATCAGCGTGGTTGAGAAAATTCGGTCAGGTCTTGAAGCTCCATTCTCCTATTTCTGCCTGTTACTCCCTTGGCAGTTTAATGGTGCCTGGCAACTTCCCTGTGCTTCACAGAGCACAGGAATGTGACACAGTAAAGAGAACCTGTTAAAGAAAAATCACAGCCTGATACGTTTTAACAGGCATGGGTGGGCAAGGTTTAAGAGGCTAAGGCTCCAACCTGAGTTCATCAGAAGTCATAGCCCACCACCTCCCTAACCAATGTGAAACTGAAGGCATTTGTCAGCCTCACAGCAAAAGCAGGTCCTCTGGTAAGTAATTTCATACAATAATCCAGTTTTAGCAAAAATCCAGATAAGCTAGGAAAACTGTTAAACAAGCGGAGCTTTTTGTTCAATTAGAAAGTTCTTTGATGTCATTTAACCACTCATTCTGTATGCACTGAAATGGAAACATTTATTTTAAGGAGCGTTTTCTCCCCTTTCTCTCCTTACATCACATCATCAGGCTTATTTGTTCTTCTCCAGGGAAGGCAATCTGCCACTACTTCCCTGTTAAAAATTTCTCAATATGGAGGAACATCAGGAACAATTAGCAAAAAATGTTGATGTGGGCTCAGTAGGAAGTCTACATAGACTCTCCAAGGAAATCTTAGGAAGCACAAGAAAAACAAAGTCAAAAGCCCTTTGCCATTTCATGTACTCAGGAAGACTTTTTCAGGAGGTATGCAATAATTTATGGGAAAAACCTGCATATTTCAGAGTCTATTATGAAAGCCTCAACACAACTACTTTATTTTTCACTCGGTATTTCCATTATTTGCCTCAGCTTCTGTCACCTTGCAGCAAAATCTCCCGTGACGGGTCACATCTGCTGCAGCATGTTGCATGCTGCCCTTCTCCTTTCCCTTTCCCCGAGCTGCTCAAGCCGGTATTCCCGATTTTCTTCCCTGTTTCATTCCCAGCCTCCTGCTCGCCCCACGGCTCCGACGGGAAGGATCCCTACGCAGCCAGGGCCAAGGGAAGGGGCTGCCCAGCAGCAGATCCAGCCGCAGGAGACACCCCGTGGCACTGCAGCCCAGGCTGAGGGGGCTCCAGCTGCAATCCCAGGGCACACAACGTGCTCCTGGGGACAAAACTGTCCTCTTGGCAGCACCACATGTGCCTGCACGCCTTCTTGTGCGTCCTTCACAGCCTTCATGTGACAGTGGAAGGCACTGGGTAAACTTATATTCAGACAGCCAAAAAACAAGCCTTTCCCAGTGTGCAGAGTTTGTTTTATAAATATGTATTTTTTAATTAGAGCAGGCCACAAAATAGCTAAAAATAGTTAATGAAACAGATGAATTTCCAAGAACCTGCATACATTTTGTGCCAGAGTTCATTATTTTCACTAATCTCAAGTATCTGATTACTCTATCCATTACGACGACAACTTCTGAGTACGGCTGTGGAATAGGAGTTTTGGAATATTTGTTGGCCCAAAAGCAAGACGGCAGCACCATATTTCCTCTCCTGCTTGTACGTGAGCCCTACACACCTAGCCCCTCTCTCTCACACTCTCCTCCTTTGATTTGGATCCTTCTCAGAGGGCAGGTGGAGGGCAGGACAAGCCGCCTGCTGCTGCGCAAGTTGCCAAGCCAGGGGCACACAGCAAGCCAGAATCCACCAGTCCTTGGGAAACCCTCAAAGGAAGAGCTTGGATTGCTATTGTCCCTGCTGGGTACAGATTATCATCATGTATGACAAGCTTCAAAGGAGGAAAAGCACATCACGCTACGCACTAACACTTATTTTTTATTACTCTGTCAACCATAAGTACCCAATACTCTGCCCTCTACTCTTCTGATAGGTATAAGATCACATACCTGGTGTGGAGGAGCAGGTAAAGACACATTTATCAACAACAACCACAAAAAATGGCAAATGGTCTAAAATAGTTATGATTTCCTCCACTTTCAGTGCAGTCCCATGTTCATCCATCCTGCATCTACCTCCAGTCCTGAGCAGCAGAGCCAGAGCTTGGAGCTCAGACACTAAAAATGTATTCCTATAAATGTAGCGTCAGAAAGCCTTACTATAGAGGACTGGCATATAGGCAAGAGTCATTCTTAAATATTTTTGGATTCTCATTCAATGATACCTCTTTTCCTCTCACCAAAAATATACACATTTATTATTTATTATTGTTTATTACTGCTATTATTATTACTGCTATTATTATTAGGTCATTTTTCAGTGACTGAAACTGTAAGAAAGCAGCTACTTGCTTTGAACTTGATTTTTGCCTCTCTTTTATGTCCTATTAGGATAGCGCTGGCACTGGAGAGCAGGATTCTGGCACACTGGAGACCATCAGAGGAAAGGAACTGGTTTTCTGAACTGGTTTTCCTCCTTTTTCTTATGCCTGTAAGAAGTATCTCCCAGTATTTTATATGAATACTGTTAGAAAGCAGTAGCCCCACTTACAAAGCATGTGGTTGGGAAGATATTAGCATTTCAATATCTACCCAGGATTCCGAAGTAATTTCAGAATGGTAATTAAGCCTTTGAAGAGTATCCAATTAGCGAGGAAAAAAAAAGTACTTTGAATGAATGTGGAGCACTCGGTCTAAATTGAATTGATTTAACAGCATTAAAGATTTCAATTTTTTAAGCTTTGCCACCTGGGTGAACACCACTTTTTTTTTTTTTTAAGGGCTTATGCTGTCAACACCAGCCTCTGCAATTACTATGAGCTGAGCTTTCGGCTACCTGGAGCTACCTGAGGAGCAGCAGGCAACACATTTAATTAGTTACCTGCAAGTGGCATGTCATCAGCTCGTGACATCTGTCACACTGCAAGCAGGAAAAACTTCGTGCTGAATATAGCCCAAACGAGGGGATTCTCTGAAATGGGCATTACCTGATTTGTTCCACCACCGTTAGGTTCTTCCCATGTATAGCCAGAAAAGTGTCTTTTCAGCCAATGGATGATAAGGCTGGGAAGATAAAAGGAAGTCTTCAAACTGTGGTAAATGCTACTTAGGGGACCTGAGCTTGAGATAAAACAAGTGATTTACAAGTCTCTTCAAACTTGACAAGCTTTGGTCGTAGTCCTGCTGGTGCCCCAGTACTCAAAGGAGCGATGACCACGAGGTCCAGCAGACACTTTACTGAGCAATGCCAAGCAGCAGGAACAGCCCCCCCTCCCCGTGCAGGGACGACGCTAACGGAGCAGCAATGCGCGGCGCTCCAAGTGCAGGGATGTGCCAGGGACCCCAATCCCCACGGAGCCCACGCCGCTCTGAAGTGCTTCAATAGCACCCTGAAGGTGACTATCTACACCATACCGAGAGAAAATAAAATAAATCAAAGGGTTTTCTTGCCTTTAAAATATATCAGTAGAAGTGGTGTAATTTTCAGGGTTGTATGGTCACAAGTAACAGTTTTTAAATTTTCTAGCAGAGTTACTTTGCTGTCATTTTCCAAGTCACGTGGGGAAATCACAAGGCATTTCACACAAAACTGTCTTCTTCCCTTCTTCATTCAGTCAGAATTGGATAGAAATTTGCAATAACTATAACTGCATTCTCTGCTTCACACAAAACATTAGACATAAAGCACAGGCACCTTTCTTAGATAACGCCTTTTCATAACCTAATACAAAAAAGACACACTCCTTGGTTTACATTGCTGCATTACACTAATCCAAACTACAGCACCACTGCTCCTAGCACAATAGGAAATGCAGCACCAGCAATAACAGCTTCCAGAATGACGATCCCCAGTATAAATAATGACTTTCATCAAAACTTTAATGACCCATAATTTTGCCTTTCACATTACCCACACAATCAGTTGGTAAGTGCTGATACTGATTGAGCTGTCAGGTGTTATCATGTTCATAAGAGCATTCTCTTTTTACTTATGATGGTCACACACCAAAATATTTAAGAAAAATCCGCACGGAGCCATTAGTACAACTGATTTATACGAACCGATTAACACCTCTGCAGCCTGACACAAAGCTTCAGACCTCAGACACTTCACATCATTTCCAGATGGTCTTGGCCTGACCAGTCACATCTCACACAGCTTATTCTGCTGTGACATTTCACTATAAACGTACAGGGATCTCCCTCTGGGCACACGCAGTGGGAAGGCAGTAATGCCCATCCCCAGAACAACGTTTCCTGCATTCCACCCACCTAACGATGCTGCTGCTGCAACGTTTCTGTGACTCCAGTAGCTCTGGAAATGGCCCCCTCCCGGGGCAAGCAGGGAGCCAGGGCAAGGTGAATTCCAAGGTTGTGCAGCTGCCCACCGCATTCATTCTCTTCTGAACAGTTCCTTGGAATAGCTAAACCTTCCTTTTCTGCGTTGGAAAATTAACAGGAGTTCCTTGCAGGTGCAGAGAGCAGGACTACAAGGTAGTGAGGAGGCAAACGTCAGGATTTTTTGACATGGCATTCCAAGATGCTATCTTGGACCACAGGATTGGATCCAGTTTCAGTGAATTCCTAAGAATAAACAAGCCTCAATTGATCCAAGGTCAGGACAACGCAACTGTAGCTTAGAAGCCCCTCCTGCCCCCTCTGCCTTTCCTCTCTCCTGCCCTTAGTGCTACTTGGCTACTCAAGCAGCGGGGACCAACATGGGACTGCAACAGCCACCACTGCTCCTGGAAGCAGAGAAGCTTCCTGACATTCAAGGCAACCCTATCAATCACCCTCAACACTAAAAACTGTTGTCAGAGCTTATGTTCGCAGGCAGGTTTGCTAGAAACAGAAATTTTACCTGGGAAATCATGAGTGCCGCTCAGCAGCAAAAAATAAAGGAAATATTCTGGACAGAATGAGAAAAGTAGCTTAAATTGCTTAAAATAAACCTGAGATGCAGTAGTAATATGACATAAAAACAGAGGTGTACAAGCAGACATTGCATTCCTGCCCTAACATCACTGTCAGCAGTGCCTACATAAACCATACACATTTATATTGTATATTACAGTAACAAACTGCCTTAAACAAAAGGCACCAGTTGCAGGCAATGGGAAACCAGATGCTTCTCGAGGGAACCTCGTGATGCCTCTGACCAGCAAAATCCCTCCTGAACTTCACTGGAACAGGCTGCCCAGAGAAGTTGTGGAGTCTCCTTCTTTGGAGATCTTTAAAACCCGCTTGGATGCAGCCCTGT
>JAVCKT010012793.1:26119-57464 GCA_032273925.1 Rhynchotus rufescens
TGGATGCTGGTAAAAGCTAAAATCTATATTTAGGCTCCTAAACACATGACCTGGTGGTTAGAGGTGTTCAGCTGTCATAGTTCCCATTGAAGTCATACTCAATAACCTTAAATTGTTATTTCAAAGCGTAGCCATGTGGGCAAAGCTAAATCTTCAGGAAGGTGCTGAGTGTATCCACTTTTTATATGCAGGTCAATGCTCCTGCTGACTGAGTAGGTGCATCCAAATTAATGATCCGAGACCTGACCCTGACTCTTTGCTTCAGTCTCATTCAGTACAAGCCTGGAAATATGTGGAGGGAAAAGCTGTTTTTAGTGTCACAGGTCTCTAAATCTGTCCAGTGAGGCTGTTATTGACTCCTCTCTTATTTGCCCTCAGTGTCCTACTGGTATCAAAGCTGAGAAGCCTCCTTCTTATTTTATTTGACTTTATCATTGACAGCTGGGTGTTTTCCTCTACTGCAGGGGCCAGAGAGAAGGTGTTTCCTCCTGTTGTAGGAGGCCTTTGTGTGTTGAGGACACTTCTGCAGTGTGGAGTCTCTCTGTAATGAATCTTATCCCCTTTCCACAACACAGATACATGAAGGAACCAAAGTGGGCCAGTTGTTCTGTCCATGCTGAAATTCAATGTGACTGTAAAGCAGCAATGTGCATTCACATATCCAGAATACTCATTTTTTATATTCTGCTTATTAGACCTTGCAGAATCAAGAGAATTCTGCTGTACGTTTCCTGATTATCAGAAATTATATGCTCTGCCTTTTTTACAGTGTTCTAAGAGCCTGGTATCAAATTTAAGAAGTCCTGTTCATTTGCAAATCTTTAAATAAAACAATGCTAACCACTGTGTATTCTACACACCTATGTTCCTTTTAAAATTATTTTCTTTTAATATTTTGTGCGATACTATGTTGGTTTGTCTCTAGCATCCAGCATCACAGCATCCAGGTTCAATTTCACAATATCTTGTGGTTTTTTTTCTTTCAATCAGGAAGCTCTAAGATGTTCACAGATAAGCTATAGGGTGTTTCCACTTACACAAGTTTGATTTAATTTGACTGTCCAATATAAGAACCCAGCATGGATCCAGACTCTATTTGATCCCATTCACTAGGGGGACTGGAAAACAAGCAAGCAAATTAACTAACTAAAATGTGGAAAAGACATCGATTTTCCCCAAGTTTTCCTTTTGCAATCAGTCAACTTCAACCAGAAAGTTCTGAGGAACTATTCTACACAAGAAAATAATGAAAATAATGAAAATAATGAAAATAATGAACATGTGATCTTTTTCTGCCGTGTGTGCTATGTTTGCAGTGCTGGTGTTGGAAGAACAGGAGTTTATATTGCACTTGACCATTTAACCCAACATATAAATGATCATGATTTTGTGGATATCTATGGACTTGTAGCTGAGTTAAGATCTGAAAGAATGTGTATGGTACAGAATCTGGTAAGACACATGTATTTGTATTCTGTTTTCTGGTTGAGAGAAAGTTATCTGACCTCCTACAAAACTAGACTGAAAATCTCATAAATATCAGCTACCTAATGCATTTCCTACTAATTCTTGCTTCTATTTGGATTGCAAGTATCATATGTATGTTTTACATATAATGAATTGTAATTTGGCCAGTAAAGTCTTGACAAGTTCTGGGAGAAAAAAAAAAATAAAAAAAAATAACTCTTAGAACCATAAGCAGAATTTCTTATACTTTGAGAAAGTTTATTTCAAGTGCTAAATAAACAGGGTTTTGTCCACACACTATTTGCCCTTACTTAGTTACAACTTAGCTGTATTTTTTTGTACATATGTTTCACAGTTTCCCAAACTTTTTATATGCCTTTGACTCAGTTCCCTGATTCTTTTAAAAATGCTTCAGATAAATAGCATATCTGAATGGAACTAAGCACATGTAAATACAAGGCAGTAGTGTCTTTTGGATCTAAAATAAACACCTATCTGGCAGGCTACAAAGTTTGGTATCGCATAGTGATGACCTGGTAATAAGAAGAAAGATTTCTCCTGTACTTGGAGGTCTGGTTATCCAGAAGTGAGAAATAATAGGATTTAAAACTGATCCTAAATACCTAATGGAATAGAAATCTGGCTGTGTTCACTCTCTCTCTTTTCCTTCCTGTTGGTTTAATAACCTTATCTAATTCAGGGTGGACTTGAAACTGAGGTTATAAATCCCATAGGAGGCAAGCTGGTCTTACGGTCCCGACTCAAGTGCCTTGTTTCAACTTTTAAACTGTAGGCAATTACTATGGTTCCATCTGGATCCTTACACAAATCTGGGATGCACTGGAGCACAACTGAAGTAAACAACACTGTACCTTGAAGCCAGGATGCCACTGTGACATAGAAAAGGGGATATCACTGAAATAGCGCACAGAAGCACAGTATATAATATATACCAGTATATCAGAGGATTTTATTGAAGCTAAACAATTAACAGGACTTTGCTATAATGATGAATTCAGGAAAGCCTTTTTATTTGTTTTGTTTTTACACTTCTGACCACAAACAGATTCATCTGAAACTATAGCTCTTAGCTACAACATGATGTGAGTCCTCCCAAAATGAAACCTTCAAGCAGGAAGACATTTGATAAGATCAGTGCACATTTTTAAAATGTGCATCATTTTTCCTCACCTCTGCACTTGCATATTTTGGCAAAGGCTAGAAAATGACGTGCCAAACCGTAATGGGAGAAGATGCTCTCACAGTGCTGATCTCAAATGAGATCAAAGACAGGAAGCGTTATTCTGTGTCCTCTTGGCAAAATCCTGAGACAGGTTGTTCTGCACAGGTCATTCCTAATTTGTATTTGCAAGATTACGAGGTGCAGAGCAGCTCTGAAACTTACTCTCAAAATACTGAATCTTATAAAGATTTATGAGGGATTCTGTAGGCAAGCTATTCTGCCAGCTCTGTTATAAAACACTGTTTAGTGGTCTGTAATTTGGATTTTATGTGATGGGCATGGAACCCATTAAGAGAAAAGTCTCATTTCTTTACAGAACTCCTTTACAAATCCCTCAAGTTAAGCTGTTTGCAAGAGGCATGAGCAAAATAAATAAAAAATGGTTGCTTTCAGACCTATTTTCCCTGCTTGTAACTTCAAAACACTTTTCCTTTTGCCAACAGAGCCATTCTTTGGCCCTATAGCCAACTGTCACAGAACAACCTACATCCGTGCAACCAGACATCCCTGCAGTTACCACATGCCCCACAGAAGCCACTGCACCCAGTCCATCTATAGGGAATAACCCACGCTCTGTACTGACTCCTGGTATAGATCAAGGCAAAGGGAGGGACAGATCAGACCATTTGCAGTCATTTTGGTGCTCAGGTTTCGGTCACTGACACTGTGCCAGCCCCTGTAATTCCCTAAAACAGAGGCAATCTCACTGTCCTGGTGCTCTGTGAGTGACCTGCACACTAGCAAGGCCTGCCCTTCAGCTGAAGGTGAAGTGCGTAGACCACTTGTTAGTGAAATTTGTTTTCTCTCACATATACAATCATACAAAAACCTTAAAATAATGAAGAGTGTTATTAATTAGCAGGGAAGATGCATTAGCAGCCATACATTCCCCAGATATCGGTACAAAGGCTATTCCAAAGTGATGCCAGGCTATTGTGTCAGTAAGTAACCTAGCGAAAAAGCATCCCTCAGGGGCCTGTGAAAGTCTCTTCTAGATATCTAGGGGGACTGGAACCATGACCCTAAGATACAGCCATGTAAATAAATTCCTCTTATAAATCTGAAACACTTGAAAGCTGTTAACAGTTCTGAAATAAAATAGCAGTTATTTAGTAAAATGATAATAATAATAATTATTATTATTATAATGTATTTATCTTGCACAAAAGCCAAAGAAATCAATTGAATCAGGCCCTGCTTTTATGTACATCAGTCTTTGAACATACAATATTTCTCCCATGTGAAGATAGGCTTAATCCATTTCTTTCTTTTTTCACCCTTTTGTTTTTCTCTTTTCTCAGTTGTTACGTGGAGTTACTGTTTCCTCAGAAGTTTGGTCTCCCAAAAATGATGCGATAGTCCAATAAAGTATCACTACAAATAGGACATTTGGGCTCTTAGCAATGATACATGCTTCTAGAACATGCAGATTTACTTGAATTTTTTGTATTTTAGTGCACCCTGCTGGTTTTCTGCGTACTAGAAAGTTTTCATGTTTAAGTTTTCTATTTATGCTTTCTATGCGTTAAGTTATTCTATTTAAGTTTTCTTATTATGACTGTAACCAGTCTGCATATAGTCTGAACATAAAAATAATGAAACATCTCTTCATAGAACAAATTTTTTACAGAAATTTTGGGAACTGTGTTTTTCTCTGTTACATTTAATATGATTTCATATGTTATAATTTATATAATACATATTATATTTATATATTCTTATATATTATACTAGATATATTAGATACATTAGATATCGTACATTTCACTGAGCATAAGAATTAACATCTTTTGGCAAATTTAGCAAAAAATACCTCATAATTAATGAAATTAGGTTCGATCTATATGCTATGACAATGAAAGCATTGAAGTTGTTGCGTTAAATTGCGATTACTTTAAGACCATCTGAACATTTATATTAAAAAAGACAAGAGTTTTTTACTATTAGAAATACATTTTTCTTCTAATCGAATGTCTTTAAATTCACATCACACAGGCACAGTATATATTTTTGCATCAGTGTGTACTGGATCTGTTGACCAGCAAGGGAAGCAGTCAGCCCATATGTTTTGTAAATTATTCAGCACTGCAAAAGATGGACTCTCTGGATGCCATGGAAGGTAGGTAGATGCAAATTGTCCCAAAATTATTTTTTTCGTAGCAGGGGCATTGACTTCTCTAGGGTAAGCATCAGAAAAAAAAGGTATCTCAGAAAGCATTTTTTGGCTTCAGAAGTGTAGAGCTCTGGGACTCTGGAGCCCTTTAAGTCTCTACATGGTAATACTCGTTGGAACAGCTACTTACTATTTTTCCCTATGAGATCTTTAATATTTAGCCAATTTACCTGTTGTTGGTAACTCTTTATGTAAAAGGTAATGCAATGTGTCTTTTTTTTCCTGTAGGTGACGTGGAACTTGAATGGGAAGAAACTACCATGTAAATAATAAAACTAAATATTAAATATATCATGGTCTTAAAAATCAAAGTAATATTTTTTTTAAGCACAGGGGCCAAAGTGAATTCCCCTATTTTGATGGTTAAAGCAAACACAAATGATTGAAACTTTTTCCTCTATCAAAGTGCCTTCATAAATGTATTTTAGTCAGATCACTGAGCAATAAGGAGCTGCAGTAGTTTTCCAGAGACTGCATTGCTGGTTGTTATACCAATAATATGTTCAGTATGTGTTTAAACTACAAGTGTGTTTTCAAAATTTTTATTTTTTTCCAATTATTTTTTTAAAAAAAAAAAAAAAAAAGACAAAAGAGCCAAATATGATTCAAAAATTTCATATTCCAAGTGGATTTATCTGGAGGTGAATTTGCTGTATTCATTGTGTTTTGGTTTTGGAGCGCTTTTGCTAGATTGGTTTCAACATTGTTTTCAGTTCTTGCAGATTAATTCCAATACCATCTTAGTGGGTCTTTACCTAAATGTATGTTCTTGCATTTTGCATCTTGTTTTATGAGTGGTAGCATATCGACTCATGATCCTGAACAGCTGAAGAGTCACCTTCTGACATAGGGAGGATTATTCAGCTTTTACACAGCGCACAGTAGCTCTTCGGGGACACTTGGGGCTATTTAAACTACCTTATAACCACTAAGTTGGGACTTTTTTAAATATACATGGTGAATGCATAGGTTCAGTGTTGAAGAAAGCATTTTGCATTCTTGCTCTTTTTGTTAACCAGATAAAATAAAGCTGAAAATTTCTTATATACTGTAATGAATGTTAGACTCATTTGAATAATGGAATGTCTATAATTTATTCAAATGTCTTGGATGTTGTACTGCTACAAGGTGCACTTTCAATAAATACACAAAATTTCATACTAAAATGTATTATAATACAGTGGTATAAACTACAAAAGCTGTTACTCCTTTGTGAGCTTTGGTGAATCACTCCAGACATCAAAAAGACATGTGAGGTAATATTTGGGGATTTAACAAAAGGAAACATCTTCTACTCCCACTGATAATCATTATCAGAGAGATCTGAAGCAGGAATGAGAGAAGCAGGAAGCTGTTGTCTGAGAAACAAAGCAAAAACTGATGGAGTAGGAGGACTACAGAGAAATAATTATACCACGGTTTTGCATAGAAGTGGCAGTGTTACCTTGATACCATTCGGAGGTTTCATTGCTCATTTTTTTCTCCATGTAAACAAATGTATCAGTCTGAATCATGCTGAAGCTGTGCCCTAAGTAGGAGTTTCAAAAAAGATATGTGATACCAAGGAGACTTCCAAGTTGCCACCTTATGTTCTGTTTAGAATCCGTAGCCTCATTGAGGGGACAAGCTTGGGAATTCTGATGCCTGGAAAGAGGTGTGGGTGTCTGCACACGCTCGGAGCAGAAGAGTAAAAAAGCTCTCCATCTCCTAACCGTAGCTACCAACTGTGTAGTATGTAGCTTGCTGCTTATGTACACATAGAGGTTAGTAGTATTTGATGGCCTGTGGTAAGCATGGTGCAGTGAGGACCCCTTGCAAATCGGCAGAAAGTGCCAAAGATCTAAAATAAAAATCAAAAGGCAGCATTCAAAGAGATGTAAATAGTTGCAGGGGTATTTTGGAGAAGCCGTCTCTTGAGAGGGCTGACACTACTGGAAACATCACCTGTCGAGCTGAAAGGAAAACAAAGCCTTTTAAAGCTGGAGCCCGGGAGGGAGAGGTGATGTCCACAGCTGTTCAAGTCTCTGGCAAAGCATTCTGTACAGCTCTAGTTTCATGTGGTTCATATGAAACATGTGTTCTTCATTTATTATACATAGGCTCTAAAGTATTCTGACAAATTGCTTATAGGGCCTTACAGATGTTTTTCATGAGTTGTATTTGTTTTTGGTAGCCGTACATGCAGCACTGTGATCAATTGACATTATAGAGCCATACTCTGGTATAATCTTGTATCCACAAGGCTGGAATATGTGTGTGTATCCACCCTTGTCTCTGGCCAGTTATGAAGAAAAAGATTCCATGTGGTCTTTTCTCTTCCAGCCTTCCTCCCTTTTTGCACCTGCAGTGGCTCTGCTGACAAAACTGGGGATCTAGGGCAAGAGTGACATTCAATCAACAGCTATTTTAAGAATATATATACATAACCCAACACATCATTCTTACTCTTATTTTTGCCACTTAGTTTTCTAGAGATTCTTGGCACTACTAATGCAGTAAGAGTGTACTTTATCAAAACCAGAAACTGAAAGAAAACAGATGAGTGACAGAACTCTATAGGATGGTTACAATTATATTTAAATTAGGTGATACAGTATTAAATTATACAGGCAATTTCTATAGAAACTATTATATTTTGCCAATTCCATTGTACATCTCTAGAAGGGGCTGCCATCAGTGCTCTCAGGAACTGATACGTTATGTTGGGAAATGTCATTGCATAAAGCCAACAGAACATGACATTCATATTGAATTTAAATCACATTTATAGTGTTATGGGAGCTGATAAAATAATCTGCACATTCTAACTTCTGCATTTACTGTGTAGATGGAACTATACAGTAATTTAACTTGATAATGTGAAAAGCTATATGGAAGATTAATAATGTACCCTCTGTATATTGTTGTAATACAAAGAGTGGTGATATAGAATTAATAAGAAAAAAACAAGAAATAGCTTTGCATTGACTGTGCTTCCTACTAAATTCACACATGACCGTGACCTTTCCTGGGCATGTGCAGAAATGTCTAAAGCCTTTTATATTTGTCATGATCCAAAAGTCCTGGAATTAGAAAAAAAAATACTATTAATATATAAAAAGAACAGTAAGAATATGGAAGTAAAATAGTGTCGGATGCTGGCTTTTAGATCTATGTTGTTGTGCACAGCTCTGATTGATTGATTGAAAATCTTCATTTGCAGATTCAGGACACAAGGGCCTGTGAGGTCTGTGGACGAAAGAGATTATTGCCAAAAGTACTTTTACAGCAAGTGAAAAAATACTGAAAAAAGACATGTTTTAGAGTGTGTAATACGTATATATGAAACATTGTTTAAAATCATCACTTATCCACAGTAATAATGATAGCCAGGTCCAAATTCATTTTTGTTTTAAGAGCTATGGAAATTGTCCAATTAGCTGGTTTTGTTTCAGAGGACCGACCGCATGAACAACTGCATGAAATAAGACTGCTTTGTAATTAAGGGGCCACATGCCCATTTGGTGCTGCAAAACCTGCAGTATGTTGACTGCAATGGACTGTGCCTGGTAGCCGGAACCAGTACAACGAGAACGGGTACCGAAAGGTAACCCACTGCTTGATCACTTTTCCATGCCTGCCGTGGCACCGCTGCACCGTGCTGAAAAGACTAGGTTCTTTCCAGCAGCATTAGTCACAATTGGGGAGTTCTGTTCATTTATTTGTTTGTTTTGCTTGTCTCTGTGTGACTGTATTAGAAGGAAGTGTAAACAGGAGTATGGATCATCATAAGCCAAATAATGCAGGCGTGATCTACAGGTGTACCTTGTTCTCAGGTAGGTGCTTAGATGCCTCTTTTACTCCAAACCTTCTCTCTATCCTCTTTTCTCTGAGAGGATTTGCAGATGGCATCAGGGAATCCAAGCTGCATTTTTTCATTGACCCCAGAACACATTTTCTTCCGTCTTCTATGTGGATATAGTTAGGAGGCTTGAGGCAAGTGCCGACATATTTGGGCGGTTCATCTCCGAGCTGAACTGTGATATCAGTTGCATGTCTCTGCAGGATAGGCCTTAAGGATAAAATAAATTACTAGCTTCCTATCTAGAATTTTCTCTTACCACTATTAAAAATTGCAGCATAAATTTTAGTACTGGTCATTGTTCACTGTCACTTGAAGACAGGAAGATGAATTGAGCATTTGATATTTTTTGTGGCAATTCTCTTTTTCCCAATGACTTCTTTCAGACTATGTTGAACTAATTACTTATTTTAAGGGTATTCTCCAAGCTCTCTCTTTGCGTAGGCCCTTTCTCAGATTCCACTGTGTAATGTAAACTGAACATCAATGGCTTTTCATCACTGAGTAATGATGTCTACAGGCCCTTTCAAAGATCTCACTTCACCAGGCGAAGTTTGGTATGAAGTCGTGCCTCTATATTTCAGTTGAAAGACAACATTTAGATGGTTTCAGTTATATTTGGATCATCTTACTCTGCTTGTTGATTGGTGTTACCAGGGTGATCTTTTTGTGGGATGACAGCTGCACACAGCTCTCCAGTGTAATCATGAATAAACCATTCCAGTACTCTTTATAGTCAATAATGAGCTGAAGGAAATTTTACAAGGATATTCCTAAAATATTTTGTCGGAGAAGAAGTTCTGGATGATATAAAAAGAATACTTGGGTACAGGAAATCTAATACGCAACCAAAGCTTTACCCTTCATAGTTGCATTCCACAGGACTTGCTGTGCGGGAAGTGTCCCTTGAGACACACAGGGCATATTTGCAGACAACAGAATTCAGTCTTTGAGCCAAGTGCTGCAAGATACTAAGCACCCTGTCAGCCAAACAGTGAAACACTTAAATAGCCCTTACTATAAGCTGAAAACAAAATAAAAAAAAAAAAAAGAAAATATAAAAACTTATTTTTAACATGTTTATGAAACAATATCAAAATGAACCTTCTTGGGAAAAAATTATAGAAATCAATTGAGCTGATGCTTGTAATTGATGGTATGGTCTTCTGGAAAATCATTTGATTTTATAGGTGATTAGTATGGTATAAAAATTTTAAAAAGAAATATATATCTTTTTATTTCTTAATGGTATGACCCAGTTAAAATGAGAAATGGTATTTTTACTGTTTTCCATTGGAATAGTATTTTGCCTATAACTAATTGATCAAGATCTATATATATATACTCCTGGTATAATGAAGGAAAATTGGAACTTACAAAATACTGAATTCAGAGCTGCTATGCCTATTTTACTATTTGGGCAATGAAAAAATGCTCATAGAAGCAGGTGTATGAACACAATTTCAATTCTTTATGTGCAAAAGAATCCCAAGCATGCATTTTCCAGTCAAAAAGAAAAAAAACACCACACCTCTATCAGAAGTGGCCATTATTGGCTCACTCTCAGTGAAACAGGCACTAAAAATAAAAAATTTACTTTTTAATCTTTTCTGTCACTATATTTCTTACTTCTTTTCTGATACCCAGAGGCAAGATAGATTTGAGGCCATATCTACACAGCACCTTTAACAACGTTACACAAGTAAACAGCAGAAGCTTTTGGTATGATTCTAATGCATATTTCTTTCTTTTTATTCACTTAAAAAAATTACTCAGAGTAACTCATAGACAGACTGTGGACTTTTTTTTCTTTTCTTGTCTTTTACTTATTAAGAAGCATAGCTGGTACAGAGAAGAGGGCTTTTTGCATAAATGAGAGCATAAGCAAAAAAGTAATTAAACATGTGTGTGTGTGTGTATGTCTCTCCCCAGGTCTGCTGCCTGAGGGTGGTAGCAGTGGGATACTTGGGGCAAATGCATTTAAATTATATTTATTCACTTCTAAATTGAAAAATATATTAGCAATCCCTTTCTCACTGTCCGGCACAAAAGCTGTTTGCTAGTCTACCTTTAGCTTCGTTCACCCTAGCTTCATTTAGCTGTTTCTTACAGAATTCTCCCGATGTTTTGTACATTGTTACAGCGATACCCCACAGTCTGGGCTTGCATTTGGCACTGACTCTGCACTGAGCTGTGGTGAGGCAGAATCGCAGTCTAGGCAGGGGCAGGTAATGGCCTGAGGAGACGGCTGCCTCGCTTGTAATCTTACCCCTGCGGAGAGCAGGAGAGTCATCTGAGAGCAGCCAGGGGGTCCAGAAAACCGTCCCAAAGCCGAGTGGCATTTGTATGGGGGACTTTAGTCTGGATCTGCTAAGAATACACAAAGACAAAGAAATTCAGAGCTAGGCTGTCACTGAAATCATTTCGTTCTGTCAGCAGCTAAAACCCTACACGTTATTGCAATAAGGCAAACAGATGCACCTTTCCAACTGGGACATTATACCTTCCATACTAATGATCACTGATCACCTGTGATTTGGCTTATGTTCTTGTTCAGTGGTGAGTAATATCCCAATGAGATCAGCACTGTAACCTTCCTCCCTGCCAGAGCTGAACCAGCCTAGCTACTTGTTAACATCAGTAACCCATTCCTACTCATCCAGCTTAAGCCTTCACTGCCAATGGGAAACGTGGACGTGCATACACAGGGCAGCTCATCTCAGATCTCAAACAGATGTTTGAGAAGCACACCTTGAGAGAAATTTGTTTATTCTATGTCTCTACTGTCTACCAAATAGTATATCTTGTAAATGCCAGCAGAGGAGTATATTTTCTAAAAAAAATATACCATTTTTGAATATCTTCTGGAAGGTCTCCTATAAGAAATGGAGCATGTATGCAAATATATCACATAATTCTATGTCCAGTGTCCTGTGCAAAGAAAAGAAAGTCATGAGGACTCAGCTGCATGATACTGAGCAGCACAGCCTCTGGTTTCACTGATATTAATAGTGTCAAACTCGCACAGCAATACAATCCTTCTCACAGTTGACACACAAAGTTTCGATACATTTTTCCTCTTTATCTCTTTTCTGTTGTTCTTTTGACAACTTTGGAATAGATATAAGTTGCCTTAAAGGTTATTGAATAAAATGCTGAGCTAATCTGATAAAATGGCTATGATGATGGTGCTTTGATTAATAACTAACAATGGATTCTTTAATAATAATGACTATATTATCAAATTCCTTAAGGCTATGCCTACTACTTGTGAGGTGACTGTTAGTGAAGGAACATGTCTGCTAAATATCTTGTCTATTAAGACTGACTGAATGTTCAAGAGGCAAATAGACTTCTTGACTTTCCCTTTCTTTTTTGCACTTCCGATTCTTACATTTATTAGCACTCAGATTGTGTGATCTTGCCTGGTTGCTGGTTAATGGAGAGTAATGTTGGGGGCTATACTAGCCATAGACAAACTCAGTGAAACCAACTGTCCTCTCCTGGATACTGCTGGGCTTTCTCTAGTGGACAAGACTGGGCATCACTACTGGTAGTTCTGTGCTAGCCTGGGAGAAGAGCTGATCCAAGGGTTCACAGACTTTGCATATATAAAACAAAACATTTAATTTATATTCATCTTCACTCCCTACCTAAAAACACTATTGTGTTTTTGTTTCCCACCTTTTGTTTGTCCTATCTGCTTAGATTTAGACACTCCTTGGGGAAGGCAGTTTCCCCCAGTATGTCTTTCCCTATCTCCTAGCACAACTAAGGATACAGTCACGGACATCAATGCTCATTTGCTTTCTCCTCTCACAGTCATCTCAGTACAAACACATGGGCAGTAGTTTCTCAAGAGTCCCTACGGTGAGTACCACTCTGCCATGGTAAAGTACCACTGTGCTCAGGGCTTGCTTTACCTTAAGTATCCCTTCAGCTCTCACATCCCTAATAATAAAAACATAGTGGCAGACAGTGGTTCAGCCAGGGGAGTGGGCATCAGAGAAGAGCATTTGCAGGGAGCTTACTTTACCTTTCTGTAAATGTTTCAAATGAATAACCTGATAGCACAGCAGGCTCCTAAAGCATCCTGCTCCTTATTCAGTCCTTATATGGACTATATGGATCTTTTGACTCTATGTCAAAGGCTATGACAAAGTGTTGATTTATTTATGATACCAATATCCCTTCCACTTTGCTATCACTGTTACGATGAACTGTGTCTACACTTCCTTATCACACATGCACGCACAAACATACAGTCAAGCTCAGAAAAATCAAGGGACGTGTCTTAATGTCTCAGATTTGCTATGGTTCACCTGCCTCTGGTTAGCAAAGGGGAAGAATGATTTAGATTTATAGTTGTTTTGATCGTTAGTACTCAAGCTATAGAAATAATTATTTAGATTTTAAAAAAATAGCTTTGCAAAGGGTCAGACCAAAGGTTCCCTTTTTGAAAGTGTACGCTGGAACAAGAGGCAAGCTGCTGTAATGGAGCTGTGAAATACTTTAGACTGTCATGTTGTATGGTTCTCCAAGCACAGAACCTGGGTCTTATAAGGAGACTCTGTAAAATGCAAAATTGCTACAACAGCTGAAGGACAGAGAATAGTTCCATTGAGGAAAAAAAAATGATGAACAAGTGTCAAAATGGACAGTTGGTGTTGATTCCAAGAGGATTTAAAATTTAGACGTGAACTTGAAGGAACCATATTAGTAGAGCCAATGTCTGTATGAAAAGAACCTTGTACTTGACAAAAATCCATTGTAAACATTGGACACAGCCTGTATTACAGTGCTTAAGAGAAAAGAAAAGCGTATTAATGAAAATGAAATATATAACTGCTATATCCCACTCATATGATGTGTTTTCCTTTTTCCTGGAAAAGAAATTCCAAACACGGGCCAGAGCTTAGTGCACTGATGAACTTTGGGAAGAAGTCCATTTTTCCAAATAAGCAAATCCATAGAGAAGCCATTGGGTTTTATCCACAATAAGATATCAGAAAATACATGAAAGACTTACTTTAAAATAATATTTTATTAACTATATAGATTTTGTAATCACATTTAAGAAATCAAGTGTACTGAAGAATTATTTATAGTTCTTCTCAGAGAAGGATTGCAAAAATAATAGTGTGTTCTATATATCGCGGCAACAACGATTGAGTTGCACACAGTTTACAGGCAATTCAAGCAGAGTTTTTGTGCCAAAGAAACACCCCGTGACTGGCAGTGAGGCTGTGCTGGCACCACTGGGAAATCCAAACCCCGGCTCCAGGAGGAAGTGAGCCAGTGGGAGCTGCTGAGGCCAACACGAAGGTCAAAATAACCCAGGCCCAGCCTGATCCTGTCCCACAACGGAGCAGGAAGAACATGGCAGGGGCAGCATCATCTCTTTCCAATGAGTTTTTGAAGAAGTAGGCTCTTCCCGTGCTACCTGCAGTACTAAAACACACAGCCTGTGGCTCTATGACATGTGAGGTTTAGGCATGCAGATGATAGATGAGATCCTGCCATCCACACTAAAATTCATTGAAGCTCTTTCGTGTATGAAGCTCTTTTTCTTTTTTTTTCTTTTTTTGTCTAAATGTCAGAGAGAGAGGTGCTGAGAATAAGGTAAGTCATAAAATAGGAATTGGTTTTCACTAGAAAAGCTCAAGGACACTTAAGTGTTAAAATGCTTAACTCTTAAATATTCTGCTGCTCAGCAGAATCCTTAGTAATAAGTATACGCTCAAACTCAAATTATCTAGAAAAACATCTACTAAAGGAAGACACTCTAAGAACTGACATGAGTAGGATTTAGGGGATTTCATGTACTGATAGTGCAAATAAAAAGAGGCAGGGAATAGGCACCCACACAGCCCCAAGACTGTGTCATCCTGTCACTTGGGAATTCTCTTATAGTTATGAACTAATTCAATTAGGAATTGCTAAATCTAATTTCCCCTTCTAAAATAAAAAACAGTGAGTAAATCTCTAACCTAATATTTTAATCATTCACCTGGCAATGTAGGAGACATTGATTTATTTTCATCCTCTGCTTGATTCAGAACAGGATCTGAACTAAGCTGTCCCCTGGGGAAAGGCAGCCAGGGAATAACGTGTGCACAGTCATGCAGCAGTGCCGCTTTCAGGAATAACCAAATATTCACTCAGAATATTTGATACTCACGGAAGCAGCCTGAGGGGGGCAGGCTCTCACATAGATTGAGGAAGACTGATGTTCAAACAACCAAGTTTGGTATTAAATAAAATTGCTGAAGCCTGTGCTGGAATGCAGATCTCATCTCTCTCTTCTGAGAGCTCCAATAGGTATGATCCTTTCCTTTTTGCTTCCCTAGTTCTCCTCAGTTATCCCAGACAAAGTGTTTTTTTTTTTTCCAGTAGGGAATAATAACATCATGTATCATAGAAAAAATAAGGTAAATAAGGAATCTTAGGAAGTCTCATAGTCTGTTACATTCTGCTTGAAGGCTACATCATTTCTGGCAGAGGCTTGCACATCTCCTGCTCTCCATGTAAACCAATCTGGTGTTTAATTCTCCTTCAGTGAGGAAACTTAATCTTATCCTAAGCATCCCTTGCTATAACTAATTACATAATTTAATGTTAACAAAGTTAATTCTGCTAATAACTAAATGCACTTGAACTTATCATCACAGTTTGAACTGACAAAAGCATTAAGCACAGCGTCATCTATTAATGGTGTTCTCTCTGCTCAGACTCCCTTACTTTTCTTGCTAAGCTGGAATACTTGCCACATTTCCTCTTATGTTTTGTGTATTTTGGTAATTGCTTCTTGTTGTGTCCCTTGCTTGTCACATTCTGTCAAACTCTGCCAACTTCAGTTGCACCATTTCTTTTTGTCCCACGTTGTTCATGACTGTTCTCTCTCAGCATTGCACTAGACTCATAGCACGATTTAGGTTGGAAAGAACTGGAATCTAGGACTAACCTGAAAGTTTGGTCTGGTTGTTCTGAGTCTTGTCTCTACATCATTATCTCTCCTCTTGTTTCACTAATTGATGGGCCACAATCTCATGAAGAAGAATGACATCCTGATAAGTACTGAACTGCTGCATAAAATGCATCTGGGAAAGGTGATGATGATGCCATGATGAAAAACTTGGCATCCTTATGGTTCAGACATCTCCAAGGTTTTGTAACAAGGCTTGACAATCTGCATGGCGAATTTTGGCACGCATTATCTCCTCCTAGCAGCTTCTCACACTGGCAAAGAACAAGCATGTTCAGATAAAGCAGCTTGGTGTTTACTTCTGCTTCCATCAGGAAAATTAAACTTACCTGGATTTAGACTAAGCATGAGACAGGTTGGATGACTCTGACAGTTGCTGAAGAAAACAATTTGGTTTAACTCAGTATCTGCTACCACATACCAATTCTTGTGATAAAAAAGAATGTTAGGATGGCAGAGAGGAATCAAGCCTGTTCCTACAAGTGCTGCAGTGCCTCAGATAAGATAGATTAAGTCATCAAGATCTGATTTAAGAAGCTAAGAAGCCACTTTGCTGGACTAATATTAGCAAATCAGACAAAGGGGATTATGCAGGATGATGAAGAACTTGACTAGTATCACCATACAATCTCTTTAGAAAATGAGTAGTCTATTTCTGGTTGTCATCGCCATAGCCAAGTCTGGCTGCTTATCAGGAACAGCAGCATGCAACATTCATGGCTTAAATGGAAAAAAAAAAAAAAAAAAAAGATAACTGTATAACTTGAACTCATCAGGTATAAGAGCAATTCTATTGTCAGATACTACTCAACTGCAAACAAATGGTGTTTTATATTACTACCTCAGATGTTTGTGATGAAAATAATCTCAAGGTATTTCAGATCAAAAACCCTCATGGTCAGAAAGACAATTCCTTGAAAGCACCTGGTTGAGTCTATAAAAGCATTCCATATCACAGCTTGCTGGGAAATTTTGGAGTGCCTGAAAGTTACATTGGGTAGTTTGACTAATGACAGACTCATTTACATCTCTGCATATAGTGGTGACAATTTGAGTTACAGACACCTGTTGGTTGTACGGTTGGTTGGTGCACACACACACATGGAATTCTTGAATACACAATGTATGACTAAGATGACTGACTTTTTCAGAAACAAAAACACAGTTATACAAATGTACTGTTTGATTACATAGCTCATGGTGCTGAAGAAAAGAGGCTTACTGATTTTAGGCAGCTTCTGTGTTCACTCTCAAATTCTTATTTGCAATTCAGTTCAAGCACCCTATCAGCATATATTTATCTTCAGTCAGTGAATGTCATATATCTCGAGAAAGGGACACTGCTTCTTCCAGTTTCAAATTTTCTTCACTTAATTCAAATACCTGACTTTATGAGCAACTTAGAATTTCCTCAAGATGCTGAACAAATTCACTGTTCATTGAATGCATTGTCAGCACATAACCAAAATACAGAACATTTGGAATTATGTAAAATGTTACAAAATTTCTGGAATTATGGAAACTTCAAATTAGAGATGTTTGACTGATTATGGTCCCCAATGAGAGGTGATAACTTGAACATCTGTAGATTCTTCGTTATTGATCAAGTGTTGTTGCTGCCTGTGGAAAATGAAGTTTTGCGAAGACACTTTCTCTGACTAGTTTCTCTGACTGAAGTTTCTGTTTCTCTGACTGAAGTTTCAGTTTCTCTGACTGAAAAAGTACCTAATTACTGGCCAAAAATAGGCACTGATGATGCTTGAATATCTTCCCATATGACCTTTCAGCTTCCATAATGAGACAGTTAGTAAAGCCAGTGTCATTTTTGTGATTGCTTAATAACATCTTGTTTCCTCAAGTACTCAAACTAGTAACAATTGACATAAGGTAAAACGCGGATGGATGGATGGATGGATGGATGGATGGATGGATGGATCCAAATTTTTTGTAAGTCAGCATGACATTTGGATCGAAACAGAACAGCACTAATAATCTAGAAACATTTAGGGGCAAATAAAGCAGGATGGGCTTTGTAAGGGACACAAAAAATATAATTGACTCTTCACAGAATACCACCATCAAAGACAATTTTCTGTCTTATCCATGTAAGATCAGCCTACCCATAATCTAACTAATGATCATACTTGTAAACATTTCAGAGACTTTTCATGCTTTGCTGTACATATTCTAAATATAATGAAGCTTCTTTATTGTGTTGTTAAATACTCATTTGATGCTTGAAGATGAGAATCTTTGTCAAGGCATTCTGTCTCATGCTGTTGAGTAGACTCCAGAAATATCACTAAGAATCTTTGAATAGCTGTGCAAAACACCAATGCTCTCCTCCACAGTCAAAACAGAAATTTGGATTCTGTATGTTCCAAGGAATATTGAGTTTTCAGTATTTGCACCAATGCCTTTATCAATGGTGATTATTTTCCGACTGTGATGCATAATTTGATTGCTTTTTTTCTCTTTAAATAATTTCCAGGATAGCATTCAGGTGTGAAATATAGGTTCAGTCTTGTATGTCTTTTACTTAATTCAATAGATCCTGATTTCTTAAAGCAAATGTAAGAGGAGGACATTCTGTGACTGAATTGTAACCTAGAGAGAGCCTCCTTGCTAATAAGTACAACTGCTCTCATTACCATGGGCTCCCTATTGAATTTGCAATTTGCTAATCAGCATGGCTGCAATTAAACAGTTGTGGTGAAAAAGGAAGATAAGGTGCAATTACATGAACTGATAAATGCAATGTTCTATACCCGCCTAACTCCCCCATTTTTATATACAATCCAATTTCAGAAATTAGCAATATATATTCCTAATTGTTTT
This sequence comes from Rhynchotus rufescens, assembly GCA_032273925.1. Classification (NCBI taxonomy): domain Eukaryota; kingdom Metazoa; phylum Chordata; class Aves; order Tinamiformes; family Tinamidae; genus Rhynchotus; species Rhynchotus rufescens. The sequence goes on from JAVCKT010012793.1 coordinate 44,667, forward strand.
TATTATTTTTTCACTACTGCTGTTCCAAGCTGAAGGTAGTAATTCCAATATAGATTTTACAAGAAGGTATGTTTTCGTACAGTGGCATTTGTAATTTATAATTTGTCACGTTATTTAAACACTGATATCTTCAGTAGTCCTAAACACTCTGTCTCTCCCACCAAACAGAATGTGACTGAGCTACTACATGTGGACCTATCAAGAGAAAAAGAATTAATTGATTATTTGCTATTTGGGGACTGGTGTTTTCACTAGTCTCCTCGTCATTCATCATGCACAATTACTCTTGTCTATTCTGTCTGTTTTTCAGTTATTATACTAACAATACTTCAAATAATAATGAAAATGTTTCCAGCCACTTCCAGCCTCTTCCAGCCATATATATCTACTAGTCTACTGCAATACACAAGTGTGTGTGTTTAAAAAATAATGACACCGCAGGTCAATAGATTCTAAGAATTAAGTCAGCTGTTTCACACTTTACAGCTGAAATATTTTCACTAAATATAAATATAGCTATATGTTATCTAGTTACTAGTTTCAGAATGAAGATTTAAGATAGTTCTTCCATGAATTCTTTATGCAATCAGAATATATATGTATGGTCTTTCTTTCTGCTAAGCATTTTTTCAGTGTTTAATTATCAAATCATTTTCCAAGAAATATAATTATACTTTCTCCAAGAACCCCAGCACTTACACCAGCTCAGCTGGCGCGTTATTTTTATTGCTTTTTTTTTTCAAACAGGAAGTTCAGTCTTTCAGTCTACCCAGTTTCTCTGAAATATTCTGCAGAGTAGACTAGTGAATAATCAAATACAGGTATTTTTTGACCATGTGCTTGCAACAGTAAGGAGGGAGGAGAGATATATAAGATCTATTTTGTCATACACAGTTTCTGGCAACATTATTCCCTTTTCATTCCTGTCATATTTCCTATGTGTCAAATGAACTGCAATGGGGACAAAGAGCATCAACTCAACCCGGAGTCTTTCTACAACTTGAGATATTTTATGTTCTCTTTCAGAGCGACCACAAGGCTCCTTTCCAACTTCGGAGCCTCACAAAGGTAATTTAATGTTGTCCAAAACCAGAACCTAAGTCAGAGGCACTTACTTACCTTAAGTGAAAGACCACTTAAAACCAATAAACTTTAAAATTTTCTATGCCACATATCCCTGGTATATTCAAGGGACCATGTTACAACATCTGGATCCTAGTGTACTTGAAATAACACATTTTTGAGGCTTAAGGAATCTCAAAGCAACTGAAACTTTAGAATCTAAACATAAAAAAGTTGTTAAGTGAAATGAACAGGGAAGTGAAGGGGTAGAAGATACACAGTTGTATTTCTTGCACTGACAGATCTCAAGTAACCTTAGTTACAAAGCATGTATCTTAAATGACATACAGTAAAATAACATAATGACCTTCACAGCCTAAAAGAGTCTTGCAGCTGTGCAAATGTTCTGATAATAACATGGTGCCATATAGGTTATATTCAAGGTCATTATGGCTATTTAATAGAGCAAATTTCTTTCCAGAAGGCTCTTTTTTCTTAAAAGATTTCTGTTTTCCAAAAAGCAATAGCTATTTTCCTTTTGAAAGTCCATGTATATAATACATATAAGAGCACTGCTCCTAGTCCTAGTTATATTATAAAGAGATCTTTTTTCTTGTTCTTGGTTTCATTTTTTTTTTTTTTTTTTTTTTTAATTTGGAGGTGATATTGGGCTCATGTTTGAGAATACCACTTTCTAACTAAAAAGATTAGGAAGACACTTCTCCTGGTGAAACCTCTTCAGAGCATCCTGTATGTTCCCTAGAAGCCTCTCTGGAGCCCCTGTTGGTCTCTCTCAGGGCATACAGGTGACAGATTTGGTGAGCAGTCACCAAATGTGGCAGCTCATGAATATTAAAGTCTTGACGGCTGAACACTTGGTTCCCACATTTGGTGGGAAGTATAATTTTAAGGACCTTCAAGTTGTTTTCCAGGTAGAGAGCTGACAGATTTTTACCAGGAAGGGGTGTATAGACATTAGTCTTTCAATTACTAGGAGATGGAATATGCAGGGGACTGTGAGTGACACAAAAGGGCCCAGGAATACACCAACCAGCGTACCAGCTCCATGCTGATGAAGAAGGAAAGAGGTTTAAATGAATGAACAACAAAAATGTTTGTATATCAGGGATCTTTATCGTTGGGGATAAAGAAAGTAGATCTGTAGTAGAATGATTTTCCTTCCTTTAATTTAGAAAAAAAAGGAGAGATTTTATTATGAAAGAATATAGAAAAATAGGGTTGTTTGCATTAAGCCTATTAAATCCCAAGGAGATTGGATGTACAGCAAGCAAAAGGCTTGTGAAGAGCTGCATAGAGAAAGGAAAGTGACTGATGCTTTGAAAAGGGATGGACATATTCAGACTACCTGAAGTATGATGTGAACATTGACTTCAAATATATCAGGACTGTATTTATGGAAATTAAGATGATGTCAGTAATACGGCAGTAGCAGGAGTATAAAAATATCCATCACTGGAAATCAACAAAAAATGTAGTGGATATCTGGAAGAGATTATAAATAAGCAAAATTATGGACTAAAACATTCCTCAGAGAATATGAAAGGGCTCTTTACAAATATAAAGAGGAAAACACAAAAGCAGAGCTAAGTAAGATCCACAGAAGGATTAAATATGACAATATCCAGGCCTTGAAACAGACCAGTTCACAGAATCACTCAAGGTGAACTTGAAATCTCCTAGTGAGGCATGAAGTCCTGTCCTGGAAACTATCCTTCATATCTGAGCGTACATGTGCTTCAAAGCTGACACTGGCTTAGCACAGCTAAATGCCATACCTAAGGAAGGAGGACAAATAACACTTAGGATGCAGCAGTTATGTCTGCTAAAGTGGAAAACATGCTAGGGGAGCCAAGACATTGTTCTGTAGTTACCATAGACTATCAAAATACTAACGGCATGGCACACAAGTGACTTCAGGCAAGCTTTATATGATCAGGTAACAAGGTAACACACATGGCAAGCTTTATACGATCAGCTAATAGACATGTGGGATGTGGAAAGCAAAGTAAGGTAAAGATAACGTGTGGAGAACAAAAGCTAGAAGTATAAGCAACGTAGAATGTAAAAATTACAAATCATGCAGAAGTCAAAACTCTTTCAAAATCATGGAGGAGTTTATTTGTCCATAAAGGCAGAACACCACTGAAAATATCAGAACAAATATTGAAATTATAGACAGCAGACAAACAACAGTTCTCACGAACAAAGGGAATTGTAGTGGACAGTGATATAATAGCATTGCTTCCACTCTTTTGGTTAGCTTTGAGAAACAGCAAAATTAGGGCTGAATTAATGATCAGGTAACACCAGGTTAATAAGTGTTACATTTGACTGCAGCTTATTAACTCTACTAAATCACCTAGTGCTAAGTGTCTGTAATCAAATGCATCATTAGACTGGCATGTCTGTGTGCCAAAGGACACTAGGAAACTGAAAGAATATTGAAAATGGGTGATGAAAGAGTTGTATACATTTTAAGTATAAAAAGGTCAAAAATATAACTATTTTTTGTGCTACTATTTAGCTATTGCCCTTTTTGATTAAGATTGGGTTTAGATGTCATTGACATCATGTTTTGAAGCTATGAGGAATGAAAATGCATTCCGCAGTAACCATGTGACTGTAAAATGATCTTTCACATAATTGCAAAATATATGATGGCAAAAAATAAATAAATAAAAAAAAAAGAATGGCATATGGTGTGTTTTATCCTTGTGTCACCTTTCATGTCATTGTCCCTCATTTTTTGTCTAATTCCACGCAGAAGTCAGCTGCATTTATTACTCCCTTTCCCCCCACAAAGAATAACCGCCCACAGACAGAACCATGGAAAATGTTCTGCTGCTCAGGCAGCAATGGGGCTCTCGTTCCTGATGGGCACTCCCTCCTCCCCAGGAAAACGTCTTGTAGTAAAATAAATGTGTTTATGCAGTGGTGACTATTTGTCACTGTAGACCATGACACAGGCATTAAAGCATCTGCCATTTAGAAGTGTGTCTCATAACTGCCCAACATGAGAGCTGTAATGAAATCCTACCTTACCATACTGAACTGGAGAGGTCTGTTTAGTTAGCAAGGTTGCACCTCTCAGATACTAACAGGGCTGTAACTGATATGAACACTAAAGTCCATGCCCAATCCAAGGAAAACGGCAATAATCTGGAACACTCATACAGCCAAGGTCTCAGTGAAGAAGATTTTTGAAATCTTCCACTTCTAATACTGGAAAATTATATGAAACTTTCCTTCAGATTTCTACCTTTCTCACTTCTTCACTCCACAGCATGTACTGTCATACTGTGTATGAGGAATGATTCTTCCCACACGCTTTTAAATTCCGATGCTTTTGGCATGTGGGGCACATTCACTTCCTCTGGGCAGTCCTAAGGCTCCAGGGAGAGTGCACGCGGCACTGTGGATGTGCAAATAATATCAGGTATCTGGGCAAGCATTCATTGAATGCAGCCAAGTAAATAATAAAATACAGGTAAGCAAAACTGAGCTGGCAGTCTAACAACAGACTACATAATGTAAATCAAGAATTACGTCTAGTTCATATTGGCCCCTGCAGATCTCTGAAATTTCTACATTTAAGGCCAGGAGAGATCCTGAAGTTCAGGTAAGTTGAGCTCCTGCATCACATGAGCCATGGAGTCCCGTACACTTCATTTCAGCAGTAAAAATTATTCTTTGCTGAATCTCACTAATGTTGTTTTCCTTAAACCTCCCAAAGGTCATTGCCAATGTAAGAAAAGCTGATCTCCTCACAGAATGACCAAGACTGCCAGGAAACTCATGAAACTGCCCCAGAAAGAAAGAAAGAAAGAAAGAAAGAAAGAAAGAAAGAAAGAAAGAAAGAAAGAAAGAAAGAAAGAAAGAAAGAAAAAGATTCAGGGACAAATATTCTTTACCACCTTACCTCTCTTTTGTATACTTTGTATCTTACAGTTTTCTCATCTCTGAGCAGTTTCAAACATCTTTAAAAATGGAAGATGAATGATTCATCTTTCTGTACTTTAAGTACATCTTCATATACTTAAAACTTCTTTCTCAAGGGAAAGCAGCAACACGCCAAGCTTCTCTGCAGTTCTTTGCAGTGTAGTGTGACTACGACAACATTAGCAGGTTGTGTGGATACATCAGGAGCAGATCTGTAGCGATTCCTACTGCTGGACACCCAACACTAGGATTATGTTTCAAGGAGGAATGCTCAGTAGACTGAAGCATTCCTATTAGATATGGAGACGCAGATAACTTGTCCTTGGAGTGGCTTCCAGCTTAGTTTTCCCTGAACAGAACCTGCCGACACACTCTGAGAGCACCATGTAGGGAGTATAAAAGTCTAACAAGTGGGGAATATCAGATTTGCTGCATAAGGACTTTTTTGACCTAAATTGAGAATGTGAACACATCCTCTGTGAGAATTTGCATGTACTTTTTGACATTTCAGGAAAAATGGTAGACAATTGACATTCTTATAGCTTAGACTAATCTCCCAATTATACAATCACAGGTTACAAGGGAAAACAAAATGTAAATGTCAACATATATCTCCAAAGATGCCACCTAGTCCTAGCTGAATTTACCACCAAACTCAGGTGAGAAGGTCTATGCGAGAGGTGAAGGTGACTGAGCCTAGTATAATACAGTACAAAAAGAGCCTACACTTCTTCCGTGGTGGAGATATAGTTTAAGTGGTTGCCTTGAGGACAGAAAATTATAATGAGGACAATATATTACTTCTGTTTTGAAATGAGATGAGCAAGGGCTATAATTTATACAGGAAGTGATACCATATATCTGATCAAAAAAAAAGGACACATCAGAAATACAAGCAGAAGAGAAAGTCAAATTTTAGAGTGGTTTCAGAAACGTGGTGAAAGAGGAGTTCTGAGGCATGTAAATTGAAAAAGGTAGAAACAATGGTGGAAAAATAGCATTACAGATTAAAAATAAAATATATTGGAAGGGAAGCTTCTCACTAAGAAAGATGATATTGAAGATGAGCACAAAAGACTGAAAAAAAAGGGAGGGATGAGAGGGGAAGAATAGGTATGGGAACAGAAAAAAAATCAATGTATGAACTAAAACCAAATTCTGGAAAACCTAGTGTGCCCAGATTTGGGTTTACACTGAAAATCTGCACTTTAGAAATCTTTAAGAAGCAACTGAGTATTCAGCATCTGGTAGCAAAGATATCTAACCCCTTGAAAAATCAAAGGTGGTGTCAGACAGGTAGAATAGGGCTATAATAGGCCAGGGATATATTGGGCTGAAAATTTCAGCTGCTTCTGCGTAGACCTGTTCAGATGGCCAAAAAGAACCCTGGTCCCCACTGATCACCGATGCCCAGTAAAGAAGAGTCAGAGAGACCAGACTTAAAAACCTACAGTTTCTGAGGCTAAAGGAAGCCAGGGGAGAGTGAAGGTGAAGAAGGAATTTGGAGTGGTATTGCAGGGTTCACAAAGTCCTAGATGACTCAATAATTCTCTTTGATTCTCATCTGAACTTATGGCTAAAGCCATAAAGTGTCAAGAGTGACCAAAGTCACAGTTACAGGCTCATTTTTCAACTGCAGTTGCACAAGAAAGTTTAGAATTACTATTACTATTTAGAATTTAGAATTGGAAGTTCCCCTTCCAATTCCATATCCAGTTTTTCCTGCTCGCATGCTTTTACTTCCTCTTATGTCATTTTGCTTTTATCTAAGATGATCTGGAAAGCAAAAATAAATGCATAGGTAGGTAGGTAGGTAGGTAGGTAGGTAGGTAGGTAGGTAGGTAGATAGATAGATAGATAGATAGATAGATAGATAGATAGATAGATAGATAAAATAGGACTAGCACCAGCTTTTGGTTCTTCCACTTGTCTCATTTTTGGTAGTGCAGAATATTGTTAATGACATTTTGTTCCAACAAAATGGTTGCTTGTTCTGTGCAACCAGTGCAACCAAACGGTGCTGTGTTCTTCAAAGAACTGGAGTGAGAGTGTAACGGCTGCAGCAACATCCAAATTACTTAGGTCACGGGGGAACTGGCCCACTCTATTTAGACCAAACTTCAATTACACTTGATAGAAATTTTGCTCAATAATGCACAATATTTTGTCCAATTTACTGTGAGGAACTAGAACTGCTGATTGCAGCATTCAGTGAGTAAGTACTGAAAAAAAAAAAAAAAAGAACATTTTCTTTTGTTTTTGTTTCTTGTTTAACAAAAATAGAGAGAGAGAAAAAAAGAAATCCATTGACAGCAAAAGGAGCAACTGGCTTCTAAACTTGAGGTTCCCGGCTGCCAAAGTCCAATTAAACTCCATGAAAGGACATTTTAGTAATGACGTTTTCCCCTAAAACTGAATTTTTATTTGTGCAACTTACCAGTATGTTGATCTTTTCTATCACCTACCTTGTTTCAATGAAGGAACTAAAGGAAGTTAAAAGAAGAAAATAACTTTAGTAAAGATGAAAGTGTTTAAAATATTCAGTAAACAAATGTTTATTATTTTTGTTATTACTATAATAGCATAAAATAGACGTCCCTGTGGCACTCGGAGACACATTATGCCAAGAAGCAGATCTTCCCTAAATCACTGACAGTCTAAACTGTTGAGTTGTTAAAATGGGAATAAGATGGTGAAAGGTCAGCATTATATCCCTTTTTAAAGATAGAAAATTAAATCACAGGCAGATTAAGTGACAGGTCAAAGGTCACACAGAAGGCCAGTGGCAAAGCAGGAAAACTGGGAAGTTGTCTCTTCTAAGCTAACTGCAAGACTACCCTTCTCATAATGTGAAAACAAATCATGTAGACAAATATCATCTACTAATTGTCAGGAAACACCATTATACTAGTAGTGTCTGGCTGCAGCAGCTCTCCTTTACACTGGACACCCTAGAGCAGTGTAGGAGAATCTACAGTGCCTTGGTGTTCAGGGTTGGAATAGTAGTATCAAAACAAGCTTCACTGAGAACAATCTGAATTTCCCTGTCTCATACAGAAACAGAGATTGTCCAGCCTTATTAAGACGGAAGTAAGATCCAGTCCAATAGGATCAACTTGGTTAAAACAAAACCACAATTACTCTTTATTTGTATTCACAGTCCCAAATCAAAAGCAAATTCAGAGAATTAGTCAATGATCAAGTTAATTGCAGCTTTTGAGACACATATTTTTATGTAAGTAGAAGGTACATTTAATTTAAGGGACACAAGACAGGACAGGACAGGACAGGGCAAGAAACAAACAGGTCATTTTCCCCTAGCTTCCCTTTCCTGAAGCTGCAGAGGCCTCCACCTGATCCAGCATTACAGTATACGCTATCGGAGAGTGTTCGCAAGCCCCCTTTCTGGCTCCGGGGGCAGGAAGCTGCGCGTGTGTCTTGCCAAGGCCGAGCGAGTGAGCGGCAATCAGAACAGATGCCTGGGCTCTGCTCGCCCTAAACGCCTCCAAGGACAGGGGCCGTCCAGAGCGTCACTCCAGGCTGCAACCCAGTCACCTGGAGTCACTTCCGTCACCTCACAGGCAGCACAGGGAAGTCCAGGTCAAAGCCAAGGTACATACTCGCGGTGTTTCAGCAGGACAGCAAGGCTCTGCCCTGGCAGCCTCCCCCGCAGGAGTGTACGGAGCAGCACTGTGCTTGACTTCTAACCTCGGGCCGGTCCGGCCGGAGGAAAGGCATGTTTCGAGAGGGGAAGAGAAATAGTGGGGGCTCCTTCTCAAAGTCTTAACCCCTCTGTTTGGAGAGTCACGGCTGCCTTTAAAACCGCTCCTCATGCATCTCTACTTAGCACTGGGGCAAGGAGTGTGTGTGTGTGTGTGTGTGTATACGCGCGCGCGCGTGTGTATGTGTGTGTGTGTGTGTGTGTGTGAGTGCAAGGGGGCCGGGGCAGACTCAGCTGCAGCCCCACGTCTCTCTCCTCCAGCCGTGTCCCACTCAGCCACAGCTCCCCTGGCCGCCCGGCCCAGCTCATGGGCTTTCAGATGGGGGGATGGAAGGAGTTTGTGTTTGTTTTCCTTGTTTTCCTTTTTTTTTTTTTTTTTTTTAATTTGTTCCCCTCCCGCTCCCCCCCCTTCTCTAAACAGGAGATGTTCTCAGGACAGCGCCCAGGAGACTGGCTGGAATCAGATTTGGAGGGTGATGCACCACGACAGCTAAAAATTGGATAGGGTTTCAGCAGCTCCTATATAAAGCAGGGGGGGACTTATGTCACCGCACTAATTAAATTCCATCTGGGTTGTTCCTCGGGGTGTTTTTGAGCCTGCCACCCAACTCGGGCAGGCAGAGAGGCCGTGGAGACAGCATGATGATGGACCTTTTTGAAACGGGCTCCTATTTCTTCTACTTGGACGGGGAGAATGGAGCCCTGCAGCAGCTGGAGATGGCAGAGGGCTCCCCCCTGTACCCAGGCAGCGATGGCACCTTGTCCCCCTGTCAGGACCAAATGCCGCCGGAGGCCAGCAGCGACAGCAGCGGAGAGGAACATGTGCTGGCACCACCAGGACTACAGCCCCCTCACTGCCCCGGCCAGTGCTTGATCTGGGCTTGTAAAACCTGCAAGAGAAAGTCGGCCCCCACGGACAGGCGGAAAGCGGCCACGCTGCGGGAGAGGCGGCGGCTGAAGAAGATCAACGAGGCCTTCGAGGCTCTCAAAAGGCGGACTGTGGCGAACCCCAACCAGAGGCTGCCCAAGGTGGAGATCCTGCGGAGCGCCATCAGCTACATCGAGCGGCTGCAGGACCTCCTGCACCGCCTGGATCAGCAGGAGAACATGCAGGAGATCGGGGGCGACCCCTTCAGCTTCAGCCCCAAGCAGGGAAATGTAAGCGCTGCCGCCTGCTCCCTCCCGCCGCGCTGACATCCAGCCGCCCTCTCACCCTTTCCCCGCGCCCTTAGCGCGGCCTGGTGCCGGCCCGGGCCGCCGGGCACCGAGCGGCGGCTCCTCGAGGCAAGCGCAGCCCTTCGGACCTCCAGCGGGCCGGGGAGCCGCCGGCCACCGCTCTAACCCGCGCTGTCTCCCCCTGTCTCTCCCTGCCCCCTTCCCCCTCCTCCCACCGACCCGACCCCAACCCCTACCCCAACCCCGCCGCTGTGTGTTTGCTTCAGATCCCCAGCTCAGACTTCCTGAGCACCTGCACCTCCGACTGGCAGAACGTTTCCGACCATTCCCGAGGGCTGGGAGTCAGTCCCAAAGAAGGTAACCGGGGCGCGCGGTGAGGGCGGGCGGCGCGGCGCGGCGCGGCGAGCGCACCCCGACACCCGCAGGGGACCCCGAGCCCGCTGACGGCCGCCGAACCCGCTAACGGTGGCTGAGCTGGCCGGCTAACAGCTTCCAACCCCCGTAACGGTCGCCGAGCTGGCCGACTAACGGCTTCCGAGCCCGCTGACAGCCGCCCAGACGGCTAACGGCCGCCGAACCCGCTAACGGTTGCTGAGACGGTCGGCTAACAGCTCCAAATCCGCTAACGGTCGCCGAGCCGGCCGACTAACGGCTTCCGAGCTCGCTAACGGTCGCCGAGCTGGCTGGCTAACGGCCGCCGAGCCCACTAACGGTCGCCGAGCTGGCTGGCTAACGGCCGCCGAGCCCACTAACGGCCGCCAAGCTGGCTGGCTAACGGCCGCCGAGCCCGCTAACGGTCGCCGAGCCCGCTAACGGCCGCCGAGCCCGCTAACGGCCGCCGAGCCCGCTAACGGCCGCGTTGCTGCCGCGGCCAGAGGCCCTCACGGCGGCCTCGCTCCCTCACGCCGCGGCGCTCCCGGCCAGGAGAAGCCGTTTGGTCTCTAATCTCTATTTTCTGTAATTTCCCACTCAAGCAGGGGCCTCCATCGTCGAGTCGTCGGCTTCCAGCAGCCTTCGCTGTCTCTCTTCCATAGTGGACAGTATCTCTTCGGAAGAGCCCAAACTACCCAGCGTGGAGGAAGTAGTGGAGAAATAAATCCAGCCTCTCTGGTAGTATATTTAACAGAGATGGAACCCCCCTCTTCCCTCCATCTCCCCTACAGCCTAAATTAACGAATTAAATTAATATAGAGAAAAGCCCAGGCAGGGGCCTTGCTAAGGTCGAGTCAAGGCACACTTTCCCAAATGAAAATGACCCTCGACGACTCGAACCATAAAGACTTTCCTCTCTTTGCCTTTTTATTTTTCTCTGGGTTTTGTGTTCTTTAAACTGCGTTGCATAGACCACTTTTTTTTTCTTTTCTTTTTTTAATACTTACTCGTGTACCAATGATCCGCTTTGTCCGATTCTCACCAAAAAGTTCATTCCTGTCTGAGTGAAGCTGTTGGTTGCATTTCATGTTATTCGTATTTAAAGTGTTTCCGACCTGTTTCTTTTTCTTTTCTTTTTCTTTTCTTTTCTTTCTTTTTTTTTTTTTTGTAAATAATTTCACTACTGTCGTTTATTTTTTTTTTTTTCTTACATGACAAATATATATTTAAAAGGTGGACTGTGATACTGTATATAAGAACAGACGGATGTCTCGGATTGTAAAAATAAAGTTCTTTGTGTTACAGAGTTTCTCCCCGCTCCTTCCCCTCCTCCCTTCGCAATTAAATCATAACTCGACCCTGGAAGCCAAAATCTGCGAGACGGAGCCGCGAAGACCCAGCCCGCAGTGTCTCCCCTTGCCTGGGGGGCTCCCTGCCCCTGGGGGGCTTTGTTTATTTGGGGCTTTGTTTTGTTTTCTTTTTTGTCGCTTCTGCCCGCGGCGGCAGCAGGACGGGCCTTCGGCGCTGCCGTTTCTCGCCCCTCGCTGCCGGCCAGTGCTCGGCCGGCTGTGTGTTTGCATGGGCTTCGCCTGCGGGAGCCGCACACGCCGCGGGGAAGCGTCTCGGCCTCCGCCTTTTCCTTCACCGCCTGCCTGCGGAGCGCCCAGCGCCTCTCACCCGCTCCTCTGGGCGCCGGATTTCTAGCCCCGCGCGATTTCTAGCCCCGCCGCGGCTCCCGCGCGGCGCCCGGCGAGGAGGGGGTTAAGCGGCCGCCGCGGGTGGCGGCGGGGGCAGCGACGGCGACGCGTCCCGCGCCGCGAGGGGAAAACGGGAAAACGGGAGCGGCGCCGGGCGGCGCCCCCCGGGGCTCGGCCTCAGCCCGTTGAACGGGTGAAGAAAACCGTTAAGGGTTTCTGAGCGGCCGGGGACCCCGCGCCCCCCAAGGACCTGCCGCGCGGGCAATTAGCGCCTCGGCCTTTCCCATTAACAACGATCATCTTTACCTAAGCCCCAAGCCAAAGCAAACAGGGCCCTGCAACCACCAAACCAAAGGGTAATAACTGCCTGAGGACGAGAGGGCTGTGATTTAATCAACTCTTGTTATTTATTTAATAATTTAATCAACTCTTGTTATTTATTTTTCCAGAGGGCCACGAGCAAAGTTACCAACTTTTCCCCATTCCCTGCCCTCTCCCCCTTGTCTCCGCAGCGCATTTAAGGTGGAACCCGACGGGAGCCACCTGCTCGCCGCGGCCACCGGGCACCTGCGCGGCCCCGCCGTGTGAAAGGCCCTCGCTGTTATTAGTTGTAATTATTATTTATTGCTACTTTGCATTTGCCTCCCTAAAGCTGCCCGCAAAGCGCACGGGCAGGTGGGCAGCTGGGGCAGACCCAGCTTATTTTCTGAGGACGAGCCCTAGGACTATTTCCACAGAGAAGAGAAGAGAAGAGAAGAGAAGAGAAGAGAAGAGAAGAGAAGAGAAGAGAAGAGAAGAGAAGAGAAGAGA
>JAVCKT010012794.1:0-10260 GCA_032273925.1 Rhynchotus rufescens
TGTCAGTGAACCTTCCAAAGCAGTTGTTTTTCCTTTTACCGATTAACACAGCTACAGCTGTCACTGCATATGTTACCACATTTGGAGTTTCTCCAAGAAACACACCTCATAAGGTACTTCAGTTCCTTTTCTGTTTTTATTATCTATTCTCAGAGTGAGATTTAAAACAGGTGCTTCAAATACAGCGTGCACCTAAGCTACAGGAGATAGATTTTGCAAGGATAAAACCCTCCCCTCATGCAAGATACCATCACTAACGTGATATTGCAACCTTTTTCACCCTGAACTGAATAGTCATGTGCTTTCATCTCATGCCTTTCCACTCTTGCCTTCACTCACAGCACAGGTTTGAACCCATATTTTAGTTTCAGTACCTACCTTCCACCAGAGTATCACTTTCAACTCACTGGTTTTATTAAACTAGGGAATAGGGAAACAGTCAGAAGTGCAGTCTATGTTAGCTATCTATCCCTCATTAGTGACAGTAACAGTCGCCACAGCCTTTAAGCTAAGGATTACCCAAAAGCAGCATAACTCTCAGAGCAGTAATATCAAAGACCAGCCTTCTGTTTGGAATAGAGAAAGAGAGGAAAAATAAATAACAGTTCACACAGTGGTGCTTGCGAGTGGGGTAGTGACATGGTTGCCTGCAGGGGCAAAATACTGGTGGCCACAATCCAGAAGGGATTTCCCCCTGCATAGTACGAAGCCCGACGTGCCTCCAGAAGGATACAGACTTCTCTGAACTGTGTCTTCTTTAACCAACAGATTTCACATCAGGCAGCAAAGTGAACGAGCTTCCCCCCACACTCAGAAGTTAACACCCTGTTTAGCCTTTAGATAAAAGTAAGTTTTTCTAAAAACGGCAACAACAACAAGCTTTGCTAGCGTTTAAACACCAGTCACTCACTTGCATAATCTTGTAACACAAAGAGGAAAGCCATGTGCAAGTATCTATAAAGCCAGATTGCCAATAGATAACAAATACTCAGTGTTTTATACTTAAACTGGCCTAATAACAAGGTTTTTGCCGGCCAGAAGCTCAGAGGAAATATCTGTGGATTTTTGTTTTATATGCAAATATAGTTTTTAAGCTCTTTTCTTCCTATGTCCAATTTAAGAGATTTACCCCAGGAGGCAAATACCAGGCAACAGAAGTGGTTTCCTACATTGGAGATTCAGATCATCTTTGGAAAAAAGGAAAAACACTGAAGCTAGAATTAAGCTTATTCTTTAAGTACATGTGATCTTTCCAGCATATATGAGCAAACAGGCTTTATGCAAAATTAATGCTGTCAACAGCACAGTGTTTCTAAATATTACCCATGGCTCCCCCATTTAAAAAGTATGTTAAGAATTCATACTTAAAACAGCAAAACAGCATGCGGGGAAAAAAAACACTTTCTATTCCTCTCTTGTACAGAGAGAGCAGGACAAACAAAACTGTTCCTCTAAGATCCCAGCTAAACCAGCTTTGGGACTCAGCTTAGACTCAAATTAGGGCTAATTTACTGGAAAATCAGCTTTATGAGGTACACCTGTGGCTGCCTGCCACTTGGCCTACAAGATGCAATAAAGTTCAAATCAAGTGTCAGTCTCTTGATTTCTTCTATTTCTTTTTTCTTTTTTTTTTTGCTTCTTTCTTGTAGCTACCACATAAATTTACTAGAATTTCAGTGCATCCTAAAGTCTTACTGTTATCCTACTCATATTGTCAAACCAGTGAGCAAAATAGTGAAATAGCTCACTGCTGTGTATGATCTCAGTTGCAAGTTCTCCTTTCTTTCTTTCTTTTCCCAACTGCTTTAAGCTTTCAGGCAGGAGCAGATCTTGTCTAGTTTTTTCCCTGCAGCAGCTGGAACAGAGAGCTCAGAAACTGTACAAAAATTCACAACTCTTGTGGCATTTTGAAGTGATGCAAAATTTGAAGCATCTTGAGTTGATGATGAAGCAGAGAGTTTCTGTGCTGCTGTCTGCTCTGCGCTTGGTTCTGTGAACAAATAGGTTTTGCTATGAAAACTATTAAGTTGGTATTCTCTTTATTATTAAATTATCAGACGAATAAATCTGCATTTTAACACTGTAGATCTTTAAGTATTTCTGTATAAATAACTGGAAATAAAGTAGGCCAATAATCTTGTGCCCAGGATATGCTAACCATACAGTGTGGCAAACTTTTCTAGGAACTTGGAGAAATGCCACTTGTCAGTCTGATACAGACTGTTTCAGAAATTCAGGGAAAAAAAGTATGTAATGCTCCTACAGTTTTTTTTCAAGTCGAATCCAAAATGTGAAAGAGCATGGACATTCCTGTTCCCTGTCTTGTGGGAAAATTGCTAAATATAGGTAGAAACTTCTCATCATCATCCAGCATCAACATATATCATGGCACTGATCAGTTGATCAGTTCTGCTTTGACTGGCTGGAAGATGTTTTTTACTAGACATTCTTTCCTCCAGGAATAAAGCTGACTCATAATAATAGAGAAGTAACAAAATTGAAATCAAAACATCAAACTGAAGATCTCTTCTGCCTTCTTTTCTCATATATTTGAGAGAGTTATATGTACAGGAAGATTTTAAACTTCCTGGTAGGGAGAGAAAACCTCGCATGTTAAACCCATATTTTTTCATAGCCTGATGGGATCAAGGGACCTCTACTCAAAAGGTTTGTGTAGCCAACCCTTGTTACTTATGCTGCTGTGCAGCTAGTGGGGTAGGTGTGCATGCCCCCTGCGCTATGCCTGCATAGGGGCAAATGATCTCCCTGCTAAAGATTTTGAAATCTAAGATAGGTGGAGTATGAAAATGGCCACAGAGAGAAATATTATGCTTGTAAGGTCTAAAACTAGACTCCTAATACTTACATTTTTGATAGTCCCATTGACATACTTTGCCTTCTCTTTCAAGCGACAAATGCCACTCACCGTTTTGTGGAGATCTCCTGAATTTCTTGTTAATTAAACTGATAATTCTCTCCTGAATTATCAGTTAAGCTGATAATTACTCTGCACAAGCACAAACTCTTGTAATGCCTCAAAATATCTCTTGTAATTGCTCTAAAATCTCAGCAAAATCTAATTTAAAAATTAAGACTTTTCTCAAGTCCTTCCCTTTTTATTCCTTCAGGACAGGTGGAATCACAGTGACATGTAACAGCTGAATCAGAAAGTGCCTTTTGGGTTACTTTATTCACCTTTCAATAAATATTTGTATCTTGCTGTGAGATTCAATGATGTGGGGGATTTGGGAGCCTTAAATTCTCGTGCTCCTCTTTGGCTTAGTGAGTAGTTTAGATAGACGTGATTCAGGGCCCATCTTCACTGAGCTACGTTGTTGTCTTTTGCCTGGAGTTTCACTGTGGGTTGATAGGGATGAGATTTAATAGACCTGGTGACATTGATTTCCAACCCAATTCCAAAACACAATTATCAATCCCAAAATGTTTGTCAGTTCTGATAACCTGGTGCATCAGACAGAGCTGTTTATTCACTCCTGAACAGGACTTCTACCTCTAGAACCAGCTTTGCTTCAAACAACAGCTGCTTTTGTTGTTTCAGCAGTGCAAAACACTTGCATTCAAGTAGGATTCCTTTTCTCTGCATATTGGGACTACATTGCATGTTATTTAACAGTAAAATGTTCTTCATGTACAGACTGCGTGGGCACATACTGAAAAGAAACATTTTCATCTTGACAAGTGTTAAGCAGAATTCCCCTAAGTCACTTAACTTTTCTTGAAAAAAAATGCCCTGAGATTTCCAGTTTGGCCTAAACCATATCTTCTGCTATATACGTTATACATTTTGTATATAAATCTGTGTATTTATATAGAAATATGTGAATCTCCTCCCTCTACATGGATGTGTATAGATAAGGGCAACCACCCGAAGAATCTGTACATTTTACAGACTTTGCTCGTACATGTTGGGCATTTTGACTCCCAAGTAAACCGAGCAGGCTGCTTCAGTCACTGGCACCTGGCTGTCCGACTAGCACCGAGTTGTTCAGTTTAACTTGCCTTCTTCCTTACTCTCAGTTCTACCCACTGTTCACAATCAAATGTTGGCATCCAGCTGCTGCCAACAGCATGTTGGCAACCCATGCTGTGCAGCACCAGCATGAGTTTCTTGCTGGCTCCATGGATGAGACTGTGTGACAAACATACTGCTCGGCCAAGATGAGATGGCTGCATGCGTAATGTTTAGCGTCGTTTGTAGCCCTCTAGGTAACTTCCTGACAAAGACAAAAATCCTCTTTGCCAAGTTCAGGGGGAAGAAGAAAAGGTCAGATGACTCCCTGGCCTTTGGTGTTTCTGTCATTACAGAAAGGTAAGCTCTGTGAGGTATGTTCACCAGTATCTGCTTCTCTGAAAAGCTGTACAGCTTCTGCTAACACACATTTTAAATACCTGTACTCGGCTGCTGATCTCTCTTTTCTTGCTTGAAAGTTGGAGAAAACTAGTTTCCAGAAAAGTTTTTTCAGCTGAACTCTTTTTCTGAGTGTTTCCCCCAGGTTTCTCCATTACTGAAAAAAATCCATGTACTCTAATATGGTTTAAAATATTTGTTGACTTCTCTAATTTCCTGAACCTTTTCAACATCCCTTACCTCATGAAAGATTTTTAACTTTTACTTAACACAGAAATACTTTTTGTCACATACTCATTTTTACCCTTGAAATTTCTTCGCCTCTACTAGTGGACCACTGGAAACAATAGTTCTTGGACCTGAATGTAGCAATGTCCACACTGTAATCCTCAGGTAAGGCTTTGTCACCTCTCTTGTGCCAGTACCTGGCAAACTGGCTTTAAAACAGCTTGTCCAGCATGTCAAGTAATTTTTAGCAGAGCTCTTCTTACAAAGTCTGTGGAAAAGAAGTAAAACAGCTCTAGTAACAATGCAGTTATGCTGAGATCAGGCCTGTGGACATGTATGCTTTGGAGTATTTAGGTAAGTTAGATCTGAGTTTAGGCCAGCCATTAATCACGTAGGTTTATGTCAGAGAATGCATCTTACCTGCAGAGCTGCACCATAAAAGTACTAATGCCCAAGGGGCTAAGGTCTATTCTGAAAAATAATGCTGAAAAACATGTGTGCATGACGTTTTAGGGTGCTTACGTGTCAGTGGATAAGATATCTTGCAGATAAGATTTGCACAGTAAACAATTGGATACAGTTTTAAAAGGTGAATATGGAACTTGGACGCAAAGTTCCTGCCAGTTTGAGTGGACTTGTGGTTAAAGTCCAGAGTCACCTCTGAAAGATCTTAGGAACATAAAAACAGAGCTGAAAAAGATGTTCAGAGGTCAACTAATCTAGTTAGTTGTTCTGTCCCTGGGCAGGATCAGATGGTTGGGTAGTCCTAAAAGGGGCTTGGCTACACTATTCTCAGAGCTTTTCAGTAATGTCAGAGCCACAGCCTTTATATTGTTTTAGCCTGAAAAAGCTTCTTTTATTGTCAAATTCCCTTACTGCAAGTTAAACCCTGTACGCCCTGTTTGCAATTCCTTTTTTTTTTTTTTTCCAGACTTAGCAATGACAGCTCTCAATTTTTTAAGATTTTATGATTAGCCTGGGTCAGAATTACACTGTATTAGATGCTGTTCAGATTGCAAACAGAAGTGAAATGTGTGAGCCAAAGAGACAACAGATTAGCAGGAAAGCACAAAGGAAGTGCGAATAAAGGAGACAGTGGTCACGGTAACAGGAGATACCAGGATACCATATTTGTTGTTGGATCTGCTGGCCAACTACACAGAGCAGCTTCAGCATTTACTCATGAGAAAGCAGCAGGTCACTGGTATTGTTATCAGCAATTTAAAAAATGGTATTGTTATCAGAAATTTAAAAAATGATAGGTGCAATAATTTAGCCTGTATTTTGGGGGAAGTTTGGGGAACATACACAGTCATACAATAGCTCTGCAACGCATGCTTGGCCCCACTAGGTAGAGCTCCACCATGGAAGTACTCTTCCACCCTCCTCAGCACTGAGCTCCAGTCGCAGCAACTGACTTGCATCATTTACAGTGTCAAGATAAGCAATCGTTGCCCTTTAGATCATCTTTAAGGATAAGCGGAAGTTGTGTTCTTTCTAACAAGGGGTCCTGCTGCTCCAGAGAGCTTCACTCTACTTCCTTCACGTAGCATATTGATTACATGCCAAAGCTGCTTCCTCACTGATGTGAATGAGCTGAGAAATGGCAGGACTGACAATGAGTGTTTCATGCAGACCTCATCAACCTGAAGTGCTGCAGTCTTTTAGTGTGTTATGATCCATAACCCAATTATAGGCTATTTCATTTATCAAGGTTTATATATGTCCATATAACATCTTCGTGAATGCAAACATACTCAGTGAATGCTTTTCCTACTCGAAGTGTTGTCTCTTGTTGCCATTTGCAAAGAAATTATGTCCCATCTAACATCTTTGAACTGGCTACTTTTCTGAGAAGAATGAGATGACCACCTTTCAATAGAATCATGGCAAGAATGAGATGTGATAGAAGAAGAAATGTCATTTAGATTTTAATCACTAAAGTAGGATGAAGAAACCTGGAGTCTATTCCTTGTTTTCCACACAGACTGCTTAATGTATTTCCATGATGGTAGTTTAGGATATATGTATTTTTAAAACATGACAGCAACGTAGAATTTCTGGTCACAATAAAAGTAAGTGTATTTAGGTCCTTAAGTCTTAAAGGCACAGAGAATTTAATACTTTCCTCTTTAGTCTCTGCCTTATTTTCTCACTTTATGAGTAAGGGTTATGAAGTTCCTAATGTTAGACCATTTGATTAGAAATTTGATTTAGTATTGGGTTCATATCATATGGAGTAATCCGTGAAGTGCATAGTGAGAGCTCCATGAGGCCAAAACCAAAATTCCCTTCTCATGTCTTGCATCCATGCCAGAGCTAAAACCCATTTTGTATGTTGGATGACCAATTTCATCTGGCATTAGCACAGAACTAAAGAATATCCTCACATCTGCATAGCAAATATATCCCTAGTAACTGTGGTTCAAACGGATCCTCATAGAGACATCATGTTAGGTAAAAGGCCTATATCAAACCTTAACACTGAATACTCCTCATGCCTCCGTACTTATGAGTTTTATTTCTGTTACACAGGCTGTTCCTCGTTGTGGGGTTGCTGATGTTAATTTTCTGATAATCTTCTTTTAAGCTTTCACTTTCTGGCTGCCTGTTTGGACTTCTTCCCGCTTTGCTTCTCTTTCCCATTTTACTAAGGAGAAAGTGAAGGAATAGAGACAAAACCCCTAGAACCAGCAAGGCTAGAGAATGATTAGTCTTTTGCCCAAGGACAAAAAATGCAATCCATAACTGTGAAAAGTTCAACAAACACTTAGAAATAACTTATGAAAATGGTTTCTCTGACTCCTGCTTCCTTCCCTTCTTTGTCTGCATCTTCACTGCTTAATTTATTTAAGATTTAAACCCCATGATGTGGGCTTTTATTCCAAGCAATCCATGAGACACCAAAGTTTTTCTGATCATTAGTATTTTTTTTAATTCAGCTTGTGTTAAGAAAACTACAAGCAAATGTCTGTCAGAGAAGCAAATGACATCTCATCCTTTTAACGTCTGCTAGGAGTAACCTCGAGCTAGGGACACCAGATAAGTCATCTCATCCCACGTTGTGTCCCACATTGGCACTCTGTGTCTGGAGAGTAACTTTGAGCTTCCACAGAGGATGGTAAGCTGATGCATGTTTGATTAACCTAGCTAAGAACTTGTCATCCATATTAATATCTGCTTCTGACTGAGGTTATCGATCATCTGGCAGGAAGGTGACGTTGTATTGCCGTCACACTGGGAGAAGTCTCAGGGTTGATGCTGACCTATTCAGAAGGTATTCACCTGGTTAATAGGGTGCATATTCAACTGTGTCCACCCTTCAATCATTTCTCTGACATCTTGCAAGACTACAGGTTTCCCTCAGGAGTCATCAGACCTTCTACTTCTCTGTCCACAGGGCTGACGAGATCTGGTCAGATTCCTCCACCCTGCCACAGAAGGGGAGGGGACCTTCACTCTGAAGATTTAAAAGGGACCCCCAAATTGCTAGGAGATCTTGTAACTCTTTCCCAAGAAGACTGCAGATTTACAGCTGAACTAAGTATGAAGGTGAGTGAGACTCTTCAGATGTATGGGAAACATTTTAGGTTGCAATTCATACTTTTTCACTTGAGTATAAGATTTTAGGACATTTAGAGGGATTTATTATTTTTAACTTTAAAAAAAAAAACAAAATTAGCAATTAAAAGCAATTAATAGCATGCTGTTTTCAAGAACAGGATGAAATAACCCATTGTGAATCATAGTGGCTATATGCTTTGTTGCCTATCACAGTTATTAATGCAAGAATAGCAGGATGATGTGTGAACGAGGAGAGAGGCCATTTTTCCACAGAGGATTCATGCCCAAAGCATTTGTTTGTGTGTGCTGCTTCAGTGAACAAGCTCCAAGAATCTAGCAGTCATCTACTGTGACGTGTTTAATCATGATTGATGCAGATAGGATGCTAAGTTTAAAAACTTTCTCTTCCTGAAAGAATAGTGACCTGCTTTTATGGGTTGTTTGCTTGAAATGGCAAGTCTCTTGCATTGGCTTATTGTTTCATCTCTATCATTTGTGGTTTGATAAAATCAACATACATGTTATGTCCTTTCCTCCCCTAAGTTTGTGTATCGTGCTTTATTTCTGCAGGATCTAGTGTCGATGTAAAAAGCACAAGAAGCACTTGTCTCAGTGACAGCTCTCACCTGTATGGATCCTTAAAATAATATGAATAAAGTGAATAAACTAGGTCTGATTTAACATTCAACCTGCCATCGAACTAAAGCTGAAGTAGCCACTGAACTAGAAGAATTTTGGCAGTAAGATAGGGAGAACACAGGAACTGGAAATACCTTCACATTTAGGTTTGAATTTGAGAAGATCTACGGAGCTGAAATGTTTTTTCTGTAGCTTGTGATTCTTTGTCCTCTGCAGGGGCTGCGTAAACTGACAGCATCTGTGATGGCCCTGTTCCTTGCAGCATCCTTCATCTCTTCCTCCTGGAGTGCTCCTCAGGTAAACAGCTCACTCAGACCCAATGTGCAGCAGTAACGAATCTCACAGGTTGATTGGTTAAGTATTTTTACCTGTTAATAATGGCAGGGTTAACATACGTATTTTTTTCTTTTTTGGCACAAAGGGTCATTTCCAAAGGAGAAACTGGACACCTCAAGCTATGCTCTATTTAAAGGGTGCACGTAAGTCTCAATCCTTTTCAGTTTTGAGGAGATAATGTTCCCTAGAGGAGATAATGTTCTGCTAGATAATTCTTGATCCTAATTCCTGAAAGAAGAAAAGCAAAACAAAACATACTTAAAATGTACAGATTTGGTGTCTAAAGTAAAACGTATTGGAAAAGCAGTTTCTTCATCTGAAATGATTTTAAAAATGTTTTAAGGTACACCAGATACATTTAGCATTTATTATTCTCATCTCATGTTTTTTAAAGCACCATCTTAAGCAGAACATATTGCCTATTGCAAGCATTATAGAAGATATTCAGACCATAAGTAACCACTTCTAGAAAGTTCTTGGATTCTGTTGCTAGTCCAGGGTTAATGGAGCATTAATTAAAAAAACTAAAAAGTACATCTGAAGAAGGGATTTGTTCTCTGAAGCAAAAATACAAAATTTAACAAAAATATTTTCTATATTTTAATTCCATTGTAAATTGTTATTTCAAAATTAAAAACTATCAGATGGAGTTATATATTAAGACTGCAAAAAGCTTAAAGAATACTTTCCTTCAATTAAAAAGAAAGAGAAAAATCTTGAAAGTTCGCAAATCTGAGAAAAAAAGAGGGGACAATAAAAACAACGACGACAACAACAACATGAAATAGATCCAGAGTCGAAACAATGCTAAGGGTAAATGGAAGAAATTCTACTGATGTTAATAAAATTATTTCTGTTCTTAATATCACAGAATTTGACACTTTTTTATTGTCTGATTCTTTCAACTGAATTAAGATAATTTTTAGCTGAATTAAAACTAGTTATTTCTTTTATACTTACTTGTGTATCAAACATTGATGCACAGGATGTATTTTTTAATACAGTTCTTTTACATTTTTAAATGGACATATTGCTTTGAAGGTTATTAGTTTATAGACCAGGAGAAAAAAAAGAAAAAAGAAAAACGAAAAAAGAAAAAAGAAAAAAGAAAAAAGACAAAAGAA
>JAVCKT010012795.1:0-11057 GCA_032273925.1 Rhynchotus rufescens
TGCGAGGGAGGGTGCATTCAGTCTGAGCCTTGCCCGAATCCATCAAAATTCATCCCTGTTTGCTCCTGGTGACGCCAACAGATGAGGCCAAAGTGACCCCTCTCCAAACTACTGGAGGAAACTGAGCTCCAAGCCGTGTTCCCAATGGCTTTGGCCACTGCACTGCAATGGGCATTACCCCATT
Organism: Rhynchotus rufescens; assembly: GCA_032273925.1. Lineage (NCBI taxonomy): Eukaryota > Metazoa > Chordata > Aves > Tinamiformes > Tinamidae > Rhynchotus > Rhynchotus rufescens. Next base: position 185 of record JAVCKT010012795.1, read on the forward strand.
TCAAAAGACAGGAGCAGCTCTACCCTTAACATCATGCTGGTCTTTAGAAGGTTTTATTCACTAAGCTAGTGAAGCTACATCAGAAGACTTCAGTCCAACAGGATAGCAATTCCTCCAGCAGCTACTAGTTTGAAGCCTTCCCTCCTAGGAGAGGATACATGGAACAGATACCATTTCAGATACACAGCCACTCCATCAAGGCCCCAAGATTATAAAGTCATACACCTCCTATTAAGTACTTCAGAGTGCACTGCTTCTTGACAGGGTTTTTAGCTGTTCCCCAAGAAAAAATGGATTATTACCTATACAGGATTCCTCACAGAAGCAACCTGCCCACCTGGAATTTACTCTTCTGTGTTTAGCAACAGTGAAATTTCAGCGCAAGCAGCTCATACTTAACAGCTCTCCTGTTGCTCAGAGTACAAGCATTAATCATTGCACTTTTTATGTGGAATTAAAGCGTGCTTAGCATTAGACAGCATCCCATTAAAAAACATTACTTTGCAGTTAGCTCTTCTAATAACCTTTCCCATGAAAGGCACACAGATACCCCCTTTGCATGCGAGATCACTTGAGAAGGTGACAAAGACCTTTTTGTTTCCCCTCCTTCCTCCCCTTGGCCGTTCTGCAGCAAACTGCAAATGTGCCTCAGATGCCCCCTAGGCCGAGCTCAGCACCGGGGACAGCGCGGCCACCGTGGGGCAATGCCAAAGAGAACCGAGACCCGTGCTCACGACGGCGACGTGCAGAGCGCTGCAACACCTGGCCCGGGCTGCAAATCCACACTGGTGCGTAGCTTAGGCTGTTAAATATGTTGCTCATGTTTGAGCACAGGTAAGAGTAATGAATAATGATATGAAATATTTTTTTAAATGAAATCTTAAAAATGCCTAATTACAGCCCCTGCCTGAGCAGGGAGGTGGGACTCGATGGTCTCCAGAGGTCCCTTCCAACCTCAACCATTCTGGGATCTGGCTGGCTTGAATGGGACAGCTCCACTGGCTCTTCTTCAAACTGCTTGGGAAACCAGCGTTAGGTGAGTTTTCCCACCTGGGCCTAGATCAAGCCAAACACATATGAAAGTACCCAGAGATTTATAGCTCCAAATCTTATTTCTACAGTCGTGAACTCAGCAACATTCGTACAAATATAAAAGCTGGCGGCAGAAGGGGAAGGTGTGTTAAATCTTCTTGGTGGACCTGGTCTTACATAGAATATTCTAATCTTACACAGAATATTCTATATGGTAGTTCTTTAAGAAAGCATGAAGCCTGTCACATATTGAAAGCATTAAAAAAAAAATTCAACATGCCACTGGAGTATTTGCAACTTCACAGGGGGCCTGGGGGTAAAATCTTTTGTTCCAGCTTCAAGGAAACAGATGCCAAGTTTCTTCCGCTCCACCAAGAGCGGCCAATCTATTCCAAATGGTATCAAGTAGGCTCCGCAGTCCCAAAACTGAATTTACGTTCTGCAATGGCTCCATTTCCTTTCATACATGCATGGGAAATAAAAAACATGGTTATTGTTTGCATTCTTCAGCAGCAGAGTTAGTCATGAGGCAGCTTATTAAACATTGAATAAAGGGGAGGAGTAGGGAGGTATCACTCATCAGGAATTGAAAGCAAAAACATGCTAGAACTCAGGATATTTATGATCTCCTCCCTCAGTTTCTCTAAAAACAAACCAAAACAGACACTAACTTTCGGAGTTAATGAAAGATGGGCAAAAGGATTTTATTTTTAAGCCTGCAATGAGCAAAGGTAACACTCTCCATATCACTATTAAGATACGTGCTATCAAAATTGCTGGCTTTGCCTAAGGACTGGGGATAGGCTTCACCTGCAGCACCAGCCAGGCCACCGACAACTCTCAAAGAGACACTCTTGGGAATATTTTTCAGGGCAAAGTTCAGACTTGGGTTTCACCCATTTTCACGTAAGCCAAGCCAACACACACTCCCTTCAGTTCATGCTGAACCAACACGTTCAGTTGTTTTCTACGTGCACTTCATTCTTATCCTTTACAAGCCCAAGAGTGAAAACAGCCTTTACATTACCTAGTAGTAAAATCCTCACGGGCTGTCTTTCATCTCCCATAATAAGAAGAGCAGAGCAATGAAAGGCTGAATAAAGTAAGATGGATTCAGTACTCTTGGTCATTTGCAGTGCAGACAACAGACGATGCTGGGCTGCTAAACCCTGGCAGCCTATCAAGGGCTGAAGGAGACCTTTGCACCAACATTGCTTTGCTGGTCGCAAGGACTCATGGCTCAGGGCAGTCGCTTTGGGAGTTCCTGGGTTTCCCTTTGCTCCTGTTATGGGCCCTCACACTCTCATTTGCTCCAGAGAGCTGACAGAGCCCTGGCACAGGCTGCCCAGGGAGGTCATGGAGTCTCCTTCTCTGGAGATCTCCAAACCCGCCTGGATGCCGCCCTGTGCTCTGGGTGACCCTGCTGGAGCAGGGGGGTTGAACTGGATGATCCCTAGAGGTCCCTTCCAACCATAACCATTCGGTGAGTCTGTAAGGTTTAATCTGAAGATCTCGTTTAGTTTATCAACGTAGGATCAAGTGTTTGGGAGCTTTGCAATATTTACTCTGCCGCTCTTGAAAAATTAACTGAATCTGTAAGGTTTTAAAGGATGATTTGGGGTTTCAGATTATACAGAAAATAAATTTAGGATGTTTTTCATATTTAAGTTTTATCTTTCAATCTTTTATTATTCATAGTTTCCTAGTTTCCATTAAAAATTGTAATTTACATTTAATTCACATTTTACCTGTATAAATTTCAGATTTTTTTTAAAGGGTCAGGACCCTAAATCTGGTGTTTCACTGTTCCTTCCTCTCAGTTTTATTGTACATTGGACATTACTTACAATGACAGAATAATTTATTTAACTATCATAATTTATAGGTGAGCCTTCACTTACCACTTACATAGAAAAACACTATACAGGCAATTTCAAAATTCTTCCATTTATAAAAAGAGATCTACATCAAGGATAAGCCTGTCCACGTGATCTTGAAAATACCAATGGCTTAAAAAATTATCCATTAAAACTAGTAGAAAATGCTGTTCCTATATTGTTTAGTCGTGCCATGAGTTTATGATGAAGTAAAGTTTATGAGTAGCAGTTCAAGTCAACATTAAGTTCCATGAAATTAAAAGTATTTTATAAAATTGTTTTTGACTAGAAAATCAGAGAATAACTTTCATAGAAAAGAGAATTGATTGCAGGAGGAAAATTCATCATGCACCTTTTGCATTTACAGGTGAGATACAAAAATACTTTTTCCTTTTTTGAAGCATTCAAAGTGTCATTGTTTGCCTGACCCCCTCTACCTTTAAAAGATGGGTTGGAGCTGTTTTCGAAAGTTTCTAGGAAGCCAACTCCAAAACACGTTATACAGTGTAGCCTATTATAGTGGTATTTGAACATGCCCTCGTAGGGAATGTATTTCAAGATGAAATGCTAGTGCCTGCAGATGTGCAGCAGGCAGCACTTGGTGCCAGGATGCCACGGCAAGTGAAACGCGTCGGAGGTCGCTGCACTGCCCCACAGATGCTGTCACTGCCCCACAGATGCTGATGGTGCCAAGGACGCTTCCATGAAGGCTTTCCTGAGGACAGGAGGGATCACAGCCCTTGCCTGGAGCCTTTCAACCAGGGCCGTGGTTCTCCAGCATCACGGCTCAGCAGTGCAGAGTCAACACCCCCTGTTCTCCTCCAACCATAATGCACTAAGTCTTTCCCTCTGCCCTCTAATGAAATGCTGTTTAATGTAATTTGCATGCAGGAACCACTAAGCACAGCCCTGTGGGAACCACAGTGCTAGCAGACAGGGCTGGAGGTTTCACACCCTGGAAAACAGTCAGGTCCGCTGTTGAATACGGCTAATCCCTCAACAACAGAGGTTCTTGATGGGCTTCAAGATCTACATAGGACAAGCAGAAATTCAAATTTAAAGCATTTCAATCGACTGACTTTTTTCAAATAGAGTGTGAGTAGTTACTGGGAGGTAGTGTGGCTTGAGCACTGAGGGAAGAATGGAGATGGTTGATTGGGTTGGAGGCTGTTGCAGGGGTTACTTTGCCTTTTTACCACTGATAAAGGGATTTTCTGTAAGCAGAGAAGGGGGATGTTGTTGTATCTGCAAGGTAAGGGAACTCACTACTGACAACCTCAGAAATGCAAAAATCATGTGATAAGTAATTATTAGCTCTGATCTTCCCTGAAACAGTGGTAAATGGAGATACTGGTGGCAAAATTACCAAAAAAGAACGTGGAGATGATTTAGAGAAAGCTTTTGTTTAGTTATCTTTGTTTGACTTTCTCTTAGAGCAGTGTAGTCTTATAGCATCAGTAACTGGAAAGATCAAGAGATGGATCAAGGATGTGCCTTAGTATGCGTGCACACACACATGCAAAATGCCACCAGCAAGCCCTGGGTAATGGTTGGGAGTTTGAAATGAGGTAGACATAGCTTTGTGTAGCATAAAAACATAAACATAGATATTGGTGTGTGTTGGTTTGTGCAGGAAGATGCATTTTGTGTTCTTGGTGGTGGCCAGCAGTAGGACAAGAGGTAATGGGTACAAATTGAAACATGGGAAATTTCATTTCCATGTGGGGACGAACTTCTCGACTGTGAGGGTGCCAGAGCCCTGGAACAGGCTGCCAGGGGAGGCTGTGGAGTCTCCTGCTCTGGAGATCTTCCAAACCCACCTGGCTACCACCCTGTGCCCCGTGCTCTGGGTGTCCCTGCTGGAGCAGGGGTTTGGACTGAATCTGTAGAGGTCCCTTCCAGCCTCAGCCATTCTGTGATTATTTGAAGTAAGCAGATGTCGGTGCTTCTGAACTGCTCTACTATCTGGCTGTGTCAGTAGAACAATTTTTCTGTTCTCACTGTAGTGGATGATGTTTCTGAAATAGCTCGTGAACATGGAATGGCTCATTGAGACTGAAAGATTTTAGGTTTTGGTCAATTTTACTCATGTAGCATTTGACGCTTACAGAACTGTGCAGGGTCACATTATCTAGAGCTTCCTTGTCTTTGGCTGTCTAAATACATCAGTGTGTTTCTATGGTGTGTGTGACAGGGGTGAGGAGCAAAGGCAGGAGGGGCCTGTCGCGGGTCTCCCGGATGACCCGATCCTCTTCTCTCCTCTTCGACAGCTTCATAAATCCAAACAGCGCCCGCCTCAGTGCATTGCCCTGCCTGTACCGGGCCTCCAAGGCCCGGGCAAGGCCAGTCTCCTCAGCGGAGGCCGAGGAAGCGCCTTGGGAAGCGGCGGCGGAGCCGGCGGGACGGCAGAGGGCTCTGCGACACCGCGTCTGGCCCGGCCACGTAGGGAACGTGGTGGAAAGGGGGAAGGGAGCGCCGGCCCAACGCGTCTGGCCTCGCTCTGGTAAACAGAGCGGGAATTGTGGGCTAAGGCCTTTTCCTCAGGCTTTGCACCGAGCCCGAGATCAGATGACTCAGTCCGGACTCATTATTTTAATGGCCTACAGCTAGTTCACATAGCAGCGGGAGTCCACAAAAAAGGCATTTCATTGTTGGGACTCAAACTGGTACATTGTAACTGCAGATTATAGTATTCGGATTTGAGTGATTCAAGTAATTTATAAAGCTTTTGCACAAGCAAGCTGAAAGTTAAAATGCTGATATTGTAGTAAAAAGTAAATAAAACGTACTTTTGTACATTAATACCCAATTAAAGGGCATGATTTCATTTAACAAACTTAAAACGGGCAGGTGATATTTGCCAACATTACTACAGCTGTGTTTTACATTAGGAAATTAATTAAAATAGTCATTTATACTTTTTTCCACCTACGAGTCTTAGGCCTCTCTGTGTTACACCCCGTATTTTCTCCGGTCGCCACGGACCTTGCCTAGCGCCGCCTCCGCCTTGTCCTTTCCGCAGGGCCCTGGGATAAAACCCCCTTTCCAGCGGAGCTGGAGGAGCCTATGAAACAGCATTGAGGAGACGTCCCTGGTGGCCTCCCCGCTGGATCATGGGACGTTGGGAGTTCCTCTTCATCCGTAGGGACGTTCCATAGGGACATTCCCCGCCCCCCAAGCTACAATTGCAGCGGTTATTTAATGAGTGATTACGTGATGTAATTCCACTGCCCGTTGTTCCTCCAGGCACGTTGGCTTAGTGTGGACAGGTGCCTTGGTAAAAGAGTGTGCAGCTACGGAAATAGGAGTTCCCTCACCTTTCTGCTGTATGAAGGAACAAAAAGGTATAGATTGGTTATCTCCTTCCTGCTCCTCCTCCTTGCCGTGTCCTCCCCGACCTGCCCTTCGCTGCCTGTTAGTGGGAATCCCGCCTGGCAGGAGGAATCCCTCCTGGGAATCCCAGGGCCGCCTCGGCCGTGCAGGGAGGCTGCTATCGCGCTTCCAAGCAGCACTCGACGCCTCGAGATTCGCTTTATTAAGACCAGACATTTCACATTCCTGATGTTAAGATTGCTGCAATTTTCCATTATGAGCTTCACCCCACCCAGTCCTCTGAATACAGCTTTACAGATCGGTTCAAAAAACCGTTTTTTTCCAGTCTTACACTTTGAGCTTGGGGGAGAGCATCTTTAGAACTGGGTGTTCTTTACATTGGGAGTTTCTCAGTGAGGGGCTCATCTTTTGGGTGGGGGCAAGACCTTTCTCCCAGAGAGATGTGAAGTTTGTTTAAAAATAAATCAAATGCTAAATGCGCAGGCTTTATAGTCTATGCATTTAGAAAAGAATCAGCACTTAACAAGATTTAAGAATTTATTTATAATATACGTTAATGTTGCCTTTTTACCATATTTTTGTCAATGGGATTTCTGGTTTACTTACTGTATTGGTGCCTCTGTAGGAGCCAGTGCAGACAGTATGTGATGCATTTCTGAAGGACTGAAAAATATGTTTTTTAATGTGTTTGGCTAATACCATATACAGTGTCAAAGATCTGCCTGTTTGTGCAGGCTGGTCCTGGGCACCCATAGGGTTAATAATCAATGCTTTGTGATAATGTCAGTAGTTGAATTCTTTCTTGGTGAATCTGTCTTTGGGTGTTGACTTGAATTCTCTAAAGAGCTTGGTATGAGATGACACAAGAATACCCTGACATAAATGGAACATTACCGAAGTAAAATATGTGACATTTTGGCTCCCTCCTCTTTAAAGTTAGAAATCCTTCAGTCCTCAGTAAAACCAAACCAAGGCCAACAGTTAAAGTGGATGTCATGCATACACAGATCTCCTTCTGTGTGGGACTGAGCAAAAGAAATTGTTTTTATATGAGCAGTTATAATAGACTCTTCAAGAAGGAAAGAAGGTGGACAAGCAATGGAAAAAAATATGATATTTTAGGCTAAGCACATCTGAAAGTAAACGTCCTCCTGGAACTAGGCAATTTGACAATACTCAAGCCTGTACAGAGAGCCAGAGCAGGGCTGGTATACTACTTAAGTCCCACATAAGAACTATTTTGAGCTTCAAGTCAGATTTAGGAGATACAGACCTCTTGTTTTTATGCTGTGAGTAGATGGATTTTACCTTCTGCGAGGTGACTGGGAATTCAGCAAAGTTTTCCCAAGTGAAAAGGCAGGTATGATTCAACTCCCCCACTCTTTCCTCATAATAAAATAAATTTTAAAATTGAACTCTGCCTTTGAGAATTTTACACTTCGTTTGTGTTAAAGCACAGAGTATTCTAGTAAGTCAACAAATGCTATGTAAAAATCAATAAAATAATATTGAATTTGTAGGCTAGAGTGTTACTGAAAAGGTACAGTTAATTCTATCATGAAGACCTTCTTCATGAATGATGGTCTTTAATCAACATAGCAACTTTTACACTAAACAGATAAATTTGAGAGGGGAGGTTGTGTATATGATACAAATTTGAAAAATGATGATTTTTAAAACTTTTTAAAATATTGAAATTACTGAAAAACTCCTACCAGTAGAAGCTGTTTTTCACATTATTGAAATCTAATAGTATTATTTTGGGCTCCGTTATGTTTTATTGCTGTCTACCAGTATTAACAAGGGTATTAATTGAAATGCAAGGATTCATGAAGTTCTGCTCTCCAATTAATTAAGCAGTAACCCATAGACTATCTGCTGTGGCAGCAGGCAATGAGTGCTGTGTTCCTTAATGACCCTCAGCCAAGGGAATGAGCCAGCACAATTCGCATTTGGGTACAATGTACTTGACAGGATTATCACAGATTTGTTTACTCTTATTTATGTGTAATAGAGGTGGAAATAGTGTGCCAAGAAGTGGTTGCCTTCCTGTAAAGTATGTCCTTAAATTATCTCTCTGGCTTAACTATTGCCTCTTGTTCCGAAATTACAGAACTGTGAAGTTACAGGGAAGTTTGTATTTCCTTTCCAGAACTCACCCATTACTTCAAAATGGGGAAGGAAGAAAAAATGGGAAGAGAGTTGGAAGGAAGGAGAACTTAGAAATAAGTTTCTAATGATTTGGAAATTAAAGTTGTTTTCCGTGAGCTCTGAGTTTGTTTATTTTAAATAAAGCAATACCATTTGTTTGTTTTACCTAGCCAGGAGGAGAAGTGAGGGATTTTCATTACAAATAATAAATTATTTGTATGATTATACAAAAATTACAGCCAAATAAGGCTGCATCCTCCCTGATTACATTATTGTTCTGGTGTTTTCTGTGTCTTTTACACTTTTTTCCTTTCAATGTTCAAAAAAAACCCATCCAGTCACAGGTTCTACAGGTTCTGCCTTCTTTGCATGACTTAGACAAACTCAAGGAAATTCAACTCAAGGAAACATGAACTCAGGGGAAAAGTCAAAAGTACCTTCCTGAAAAAATACATCTTGATAAGATTCCGAACATTTATTTTTAAGTAAATAGTTGTTTTATGGTCGTAAGCAGGGCATGTGACATGTTGACTTAAATGATTAAAGACAACCCAGGCACTGCATGCAGGGAAGCTGGTATGGTAAAATAGGTCTTAGTGCAGTAGTTGCAGAATAGGAGAAAACAAATAGAAGAGAAAGAAATCCTTGTGAAACAGAACATATTGGTGGAGGAAAATGGGAAGGTAGGGGGTTTTCCGGTGTTGGGAACACAAACGTGGCAGGTAATTCACACTGAAGCTTTTCTTTATGAATCCATGAAATCGAGAGAGATATTGAATTCCTTCCTAGTCCCTTTGATGCTTGTATTGATGAACAGTGAGTGAACCCCCATGTGTTACTGTAGGCAAGTGTGTGATTTGGGATACTTAGGTAAATATCTTTATTTGTTTTGAGTAATAATGGCTTACTTGGAGTGTCACCATCCATTGCCTCTGCTTGCATATGATTAAAAGTGAAATTACTCAATTTTCTGAGTGATTTTTCCATGCTAGAAGCACAAAGCATCTATTTTGTAATTATTTTGTTGTATCTTTTCAGAACACATGATGAGTTGAAGAAACCGGCTGAACTCTTGTTCATACTGAATAAGCTTAAAGCTGCACGCTTGGATTTAGTGATGTGACAGTGACCGCATGTGGTGTTTGAGCCTGTCAGTGACGGGGCAGGAGTGTGATGTGGAGTCTGCTTTAATGTCCTTTAGTGTGCTCATGTGTGCGCCCTGCTAGTGTTTAATACATCTGCTGGAGATGAACATGGTCAGGAAAGTGTGCGTGTTGTGTATTACTTTGCATCCGATTCTGTGTTGATAATAATTTCTCATCTTGAGAAAACAGGTTGAATAATCGAAATGAAAGAATTGTACCAACAGCAGCACCGGTCTTATTCTTAAGACTAATGATAAAATTAATTCTGATCCTGCTCCTCTATCCCTGAGATGCTCCTCCATTTGCCAGAAGGATTCTTATACAGGATGTCATCGGAGTTTCAGTAGATGATCTGAGGAAGACTAGTCCTGAGAAAGAACATTGAGTTCCTTTGTAAGGCCTGATTTACTGATTTCAGAAAAATTTGCCATATTGAAGCCCAACTTAAGTGCATGGTGTGCCTGGAAAAGTTCTTTCCAGAAGCTTAAAAATGCCTTTAATGATTTGTTTTGTCTGGTTCAGCCCGGTCATGGAATGTGATATAGGTTTTGGGAAGTAATCAAGTGTGGGTTCTTATTTTGGAGTGTTTCTGCCCCATTTGATGGAGCTTTTTTTGTGTGTGAAAATAGAAAAAAAAAAAAGTGGAAGGAAGTTTAGTATAAATGGAATGTTTGAGCACTAAGCTAATGCTCCATAATGTCAATAGTGTGGGGAAGCATGTGTGGTTACATGCACCGCTCCACACACCAGCCCGGAGACACTGCTGGAGCTCTGCTGCCGACCCTGGAAGTCCTCTGCAGGAAGGAAGGAGCAGGAAGGAAGGAGCAGGAGAAGAGGCAAGAGCCTCTGCATGTGGAATTGCTCCGGGCTGCTCAGGGAGCAATTCCAGTTGAGGAGGGGTAGGAAACTGGCTCATGGATTTCTTTACTCATTATCGCATGAAGACCCAGCCAAGTTGTTGGGTATCTTCTTGTTGCTCAGTAATCCTGAGCTGCCAGAATTAGGGTCCTGCCTTGAAAATGGATCCACCAGCATCCTACTCAACATAAAGGCTTCCTGTGGTTTTCACATACTGTACAACTAGAGGTGCTGCTAATGTAGTCCTTTGGTTTCCCTCTAAAAGCTGCTAATGGGATGAGGAAGCTTGGAAGCTAAACCTACTGTCGTAAACTCCTTCTTCCTCTTGATACAGAAATGACAAAAAAAATGTAGAAACATCTCAAGGCAAAAATGGAAGAAAGATTGGAGAGGGAAGCAGATCATAGAATCATAGAATCATAGAATGCCCAAGGTTGGAAGGGACCTCAGAGGTCATCGAGTCCAACCTCCCTGCAC
>JAVCKT010012796.1:0-11433 GCA_032273925.1 Rhynchotus rufescens
CAGCTGGCTCCAATTATGTGATGCTCACATGCTAGCTCTGAATAAATGTCCTTTGAAGTTAAAAAGTAGAAAGATGCCCTTGGTATGCAGCTTTGATTCAATTGCTTTAAAGAGGAAGAGCACTGTAGAGGTATAAAGGTTAATTTCACCCATCTCAATTTAACTTAAACAAGAATTTAATGAAGTCTAACAGATGCTGAATTTACTACCCCGGAAAGCCCCGTTTCTCTGTGTTCTTTCCAAAAGCAGATATTCAGTGATGTTTTCTTTTCTAGCAGAGTATAGCCAAAAGGGTCATCATTTGGCAAAGCCCTTAATCATAATGAATTAAACTAAAGAAAACTTTATTTTTGATAATTATTAAGTACCTGTAAGTAATTCCTAACATACTGCTTGTCCTCAGCTTTCACATTCATGTGTTTCATTAAGACCCAGCAAAAAGATTCACCCAGAACCTTGTTGCATTTTGACTTTCTCACCTGCTTGTTTCTCTCCCAGCTCATTCCTCATGCCTTAATCTAGCAGTGATAAAGTTGCAGGATGTTTTCTAAGTGTTTCTCACGCTCTGTATAGCACTGACCATGAATATGAATGGAGAAAGCTTTCCTGACATGTTCTCTACCTTCATTTTCAGGATATTCTTTTTCTAGGGACTGGTTACCCTTAGATTGTATTGTACATCATAGACAACAGTCTCTTGCATCTCACATGTGAACAGTAAAACATACAAAAATAAGAAGCCCTGTTGTAGAGTATGGGATGTGAACTAGATAAATAGCTGTCACGTTCTACATCCCAGTTCCAATATTTGGGGTATGTAATGAACTTTTCCTCTTTAATTCTCTATCTTGTTTTCTAGATAGAGAACTATCTTGTTCTCTATCCTGCATCTAACAATCCTGTGTATAGTCTCACCATATTTCTTCCCTTAGCAATTCTTCCTTTAATTTCTCTTTTCCCACCTCCACACACACACTGGACATGTATCAATTAAAATATTAAATATTAATTTAAACAATCTTAATCCCAAATGAACAAGCACAGATCTGAATTCCAGATCAGATCTTTTGGAGCATTGATACAATAGGAAATTAAGGGGTCTCTTGCAACCTATGTTGTCCTGATATGTCACTTCAGTAGATCTTGATGCAGTTGACTTGAGAACAAAAGTCTATCATTTCAAGGTGGAATCTGCCTGCAGAATAAGGTTTGTTAGGCCTGACATCCCTCGCCTGTAGCACTGCAGTCCCTGAGTGCAGGTTCACATCAGAGATGTTAATTGTCTCCAAACATCAGGCCAGTAATCTGCATTTTGAAGAGTCTCTAAATGGGCATTTGCATAATTTATGTTTTACAAAGTCCACTGATGCCTGTTTGCATAATAGGCCGCAGCAGTGCTGAAAGATCCATTGCAGCACGTGGTGTCAGCTCTCATGAACTTCCAGCAGGTTTTCTCCCTATTCTGGAGTTCTTATGACAGAAAGAAACTGGCAATAAGTGATAAATCTCCGAGAGCAGCCCGAGCACCTGTCAAAGCTGCTTTGGCTGCTGGGAAGCACGTGCATCAAGCTGTGTATCCCGTCACCTAACGAAGTGCTCTGCACGCATCGGCTGCTTCGCTGCATCCCAACAAGCAGAGATGCTCATTTGTGTGTTGATTCTGCTTAGAGCCTTCACTGACCCCGGTGGGACAGTTCATTTGATTTCCTGATTTCGAGTCTCCTGCTGCTCTCTGCTCGCTTGCAGCAAAGACACTGCTGCTTCCACGCTCTCCAGCTTCCTTCTGCTTTAAAAAATAATAGATTTTCTCCCCAGCACCCTTGGCCCTGGGCAGGATCCATTGGAGAGATGCTGCAGGTGTGGGGAGAAGGGCTTTGGGTCCCATGCTGCTTTTTCTCCCAGTCCCAGCTGTGTGTGGTCGTGCCTGAGCACCCCAGCACAGAGAAAAGCTGGCCCTCGAGTCTCAATGCAATATTCATCGCTCTCCAAAGGGCCTTTTCATCACTCTCAAATCAAGTTAATACCTCAAGGGGCGGCTATCGGATGTAAGGTTTCCCAGCCAAAAATGATTTTTCCAAATGGCTCTGTGGAAGAAGCGAGCGGTCTCTGCTTTGTTACTGCCGGCAAATGTGAAGTTTAGCGATGCTGTTGCTCAAAAAAAAGAGGAAAGGTTTATAGCCCTTAGGCTCTTGTGCACCACAGCTGAATTCTGACCTTTGTTTTCAGGGTGTGTATCCTTCATGAAAACTGCAAGGACTGATTCCCTCACCCCAAACAGAGTATAGGGAATGTGATTGTTGCTTGTTCTGGCCATGTGTTTCCTTCCCTTCATTTGCTGCACAGACTGAATGAGCAGTCTTCTCTATATGGTAATGGCTTGTGCTTTATTTCATAAGATATTTTATTAAAAAATGTGTTATTTTACCCTCAGTTGTGTATCTCTCTTACATTCATGTTGATTTGAGTATTCTTCATCCTGCTAAATGTGATAAGGGTTCCTCAGTTTTGCTGCACACTATTAATAAGATAATGCTGTTAAGCCTTTTGGATTTGTTTGCATGTGACATGTTCTTCTTGCTACAGATATTCAGTAGAGTGATGACTCTAATCATCCTCTCTGTCAATAACTGTCAGCTATGATAGAGCTGGGGTTCTGGCTGGCTGGATAAACCGAGCAATGTGAAATAGAGGATGTGCAGGCTGCATATTTGCCAGGCTACAGCAGGAGAGAGGATCATTCAATTTTCACACCAGAGCTGAAGCAGGTCTAGTGCTTTGATGTTTTCCTCTCCCTGCTCTCAATATTAAGTCAAAACTGAATGACACGGGATAAAATCTTGCCGTAATTTCCTTTGGTTTTGGTCCTGGCTGAAATGATATACTGGAAGGATTCAATAGAAAATGTTTCCTGCTGATTTATCTAAAGGGCAGAACTATCCTTTGATATCATAGCTAATCTTTTCATCGCCCATGTTGAAAGAAATCACATGTTATGTGGATTGATATGATTTCAATGTTTATTCTATAATTAAACCTCAGTTAGAATTGTATCATATTAGAACCTATTGAAGAGATTTTTAATGTAGTTTTATTTGGGCTAAAGGAATAGCAGAAGTTCAGGAAACGTTTTAAGTTCATTGTTAGTGTGAAGGAAGTCAGGGGTCTGGTGACTTCAGAATCTTGCAGCAGGAATCATGCCGGTGTCTTGGGCAGCAATGGGAATAATCAGGAAGACTTGACTGGCTTTAAAGAACAGGGATGATGAGAACAACGTGCTTGCAGGATGGAAAGAGCCTTTCAGATGTTTTTAGAAATAATTTTCATTGTTTTTCTGCATCTGTGCTGGAAGCTGATGTCTTGTTTGTGGTTACTATATTCAGGGTTTTAGTCGGGCTGCCTGAAAGGTTTGTCTGGAGTCTGCCCCACCTTTCCGCTGTGAGCAGAAAGGGCTCTGCCCTGGGGCTAGGGGGACAGGAGCTCCTTGATGGGCTATTTTCCCCTGGCCATTCCCTTCCGATAAAACATCTGCTTATCCTAAAATGCAAGAGTGTAGCCTTCCAAGCAGGTAGGAGTCTGCCTTGCCTGGAGTCTCCTTATGGAGCCAAGAGGGATCTCGGTCAGTAGCACACGGCAATTTTTATTGCCCCTTCTTTCTGTTGAGTCTCTGTTACTTAATCTTGAGTAGTACTGTCCTGTGCAAGCTCTGGCCTTGTTCTCAGCTGGCTTAGTCCTTGCACAGAGCTGACCTGGTTCTTCCTGAGGAAGAGCTGTGGGAGTTTGAGGAACATCACTGGTGCAAAAATGTGTGATGCAGATAAATGGTTGCATACAAGCAGCAATGTTCTAGTGGATCAGTGTTGCTGGTGTAGCAGACTGACATCCCATCTGTCAAGCAGTGCGGCTCTACCCTCCTCTTCCGACACAGGAAGGTCTTGAAATTGCTCACGTGTCCTGAGAGGCTTTTCAGTGGAGAGTGAATTCTGCTACCTTTCAGTTTCCAGCCTCAGGGCTGGGGGGATTCAGACATATGCTGGGCCTCAAGCAGGTGCTGAATTTTGTTTGTTTGGGAGCTACTGCCTATGTTGAACCTTCAGCAGGTGAAGTTCAAATCCTCGCTGCGAGTTGCGCTTCTATTAGCACTGGTGTGATGTTGCATCCGGCTTTTTTACAAAATGGAGCCTTGTTTTTTCAGAGCGAAACCAAAATCCTCTTTACCAATGCCAGTTGCAAATGCAGTTAGCAGTTTATAAAGAAGCTGGATATTTCTAACGTAAATTCCGAAGCAGAGAGGTGCAGTTTCCCCTTAAGGGCAAGAGTGTCAACAGTCTATGCTCTTTTTTTCTCAAGAAAATAAGGAGTGTCTGAGGGAGAGGACTTGGGATGGCTTTAAATGTTTTTGTACTCTCGTCCAAAATAAGTTTATAGTTTCCCCGTATACAATTTAATTAAGCCGTCGATTTGACCTTTGTATTGAGCAATAAAAGTTAACTGGGAAAAATGTGGGTAGAAAGAGAACACAAACAAAGCCTGCCCGCGTCAGCCGCCGGCAGGGCTGTGCCTCTAACCAAAACTAATGAGATCATCACGACAAAAGCAACTGCCAAAGCATTTTCAATTATTACTAATATTTTTCTTCCTTGCGCCAGTTTATATTTTTCTTAATTACAGCTTTGAGCTGTGGCGTGATATTTAGCAGATGCCTTCGGCGCTTGGCGTGCCGGGCGCCCGCGCGCTCCAGCCTGGCAGGGGCACCTCATCTTTGAAGTCTAGAGCACAGAGTCCTCGTTAGCCATAAAGGTCAGTCCTGCATTCCTCTCATCCCCCCAAACTCCCATTAAGTTTAATAGGGGTTTGGAGCACGTGGGCCGCACGGTGTTAGGATCGCCCTCGGTCTTGGGGCTATGACCAGTGGCGCACGTACGGAATGGTTGCATTTAACCATTAAACTGCACCGTGCCCTGGTGGCCCAAGGCTCTCAGAGCTCCTCAGCTCCCTCCATCACCAGAAAGCTACAACAAAAGTTCAGCAGATTCCCTGGGAACATCATGTTTTACAGACACTTGCCTGCTGTGTTTCAGGATATCGTGGCAGCTGTGCAGCTGTATGTACGAGCTCGCTGGCAAACGACACAAGCTTAAACATGCAGCCACAAACATGTGCCTAGGACTAGACTCAAAACAGATGTTTCCAGGAAGTGTAAAAGATGTTTGGCCTGTTTTAAGCCTATACTTTCAGCTCCTCTGCATTTGAATAGATCCTGTGTTAATGTAAACAAAATGACGGAATGGGTTCTCTCGCGGGTGACTGCCGGATTCACGGGATGACCGCTGAGTCACGTGGGCTTTTTGGGCCCAGGTTACCTCCTCTCAAGGGACAGGTGGGTGACTCGATGTGATGATACCATTGCAGGGCCCAAGGCTGTTATGCCTGAGGCTTTACACTTTAGCCCCAGGAGTTGCTGGTTTATATAAGCAGGGCTTCCAGCACCTGACATCTCAAATGGTCTTGCTGTTGCTGCTGCCTCCTCTTCGTTGTATTCCTTGTTGCAGCTGGCTTTATTTAAAGCAGTAGTTCCTAAAAGTAATTTCATGTGCAGATTGGTTGTGGTTCTGCCCCTGAAGAATTTACGTTTGAAATTCAGTGTGTGCAAGAAGTCAAGTAGTTTTCTTGCTGTCTTAGAGAGGAACTCATGTTCAAGATCACACAGAGTTTCTTAGGCCATTAGAAACCTGTCCTGGGCTATGGCTACCCTCCCAAGGCCAGCCTGTCTTTTAGTCTCAAACTTATTGAAAAGACAAGGGAGAAGATCGTGACTGATCACTGAATTGGGGTCCAAAATAGAGCAAGTCAATTCCCATAATCTTATCCTACAACTCTTTAGGAGAGGCTGGCCTAAACCTAATGCAACCCTGTGATTGCCTGAGGAACATCAATGATTTTGTTGTCTTTTCTGGTTGAAGGTTCTTGCAGGCTAAGCTGAAGTTATTTACAGAGGAAGAGGATTATATAGAAATAACTGTATTCTCAGGCTGAAACAGAAAGGGACAGAATATCACATACGTGGGAGGCTATAGAGATGTTAATATCTCCCTCCTTCTGAGAGCTCCAAACAAGATATATTAAACTTGCCTTTTTTTCTGTCTAAAAAATGTTGGCTAGTGGGCAAAACAGCCACCGCGGCTTGGGAATCGCGTCGCGCATTCCCCACACGTTGGGAGCTCTCATGCTCCCGTGCCCAGCGCTCCGGGTTGCCTCGGCCTGCTGCAGCTCTGCCCAGCAGTAATTGGCACGGGGCTCGGTGTCTGCATAGCACGTTGTTTGGGAGTTGTTGGGACATGTGTGGCGACAGCGTTGTCGTGCAGTTTCCGAGCTCCTCCTTTGACTATGTAGAAGTAATTTCACCTTTTGCTACCAGAGGTGATAAAAAGCTAATAATAACTGTGGCATCTACTGTAATTTAAGAGGCTGTTCTACAGAGTTGCACCTTGCCATAATTTCCTCACAAGGCTGGAAGCCAAAGCTGTGATTGAAGTGACACTTATCAAGCGCCTGAGCTACAATGTGGAGAGCGAATGCGGGTACCGATCAATGCACTTTAGTCCTGCCTTGCCTGGCTCTCATTACAACCATGATGAGGCATTCAAGACCAGGACATTAATTTACCTGTGTAGTTGCTGACATTTTGTCATTTCAAAGTGCAGTGTTTGCGCAAAAAGGTTAGGGAGAAACGGGCAGCTTCACATAATCCATGTGAGAAAGCAGAAATAAACGGTCCCTCCAAAGACTGGCACGTTAGAAGTTCTCCCTAGAAGCTCATAGTGAGAAGCCCTTGGAAACTTGTTCAGAATCTCTCCTGTGACGTGAGTTTGCCCATGACTTCAGTGTCCTAACTCCATGAGAAACTAACAATTTAGTAATTAAGACGTATAGGACTAGTCTGGTGCATCTCCCCCTTTGGTTTTTATTCAAACTGGGATTGTGCCCTTGCCCGGCGCGACGATCCCTGGCTGCTTAGCAGTGGCCGCCTGTCTGGGAGCCCCATGTTTGCACAGGGCAAGGGGCAGGGGAAGGGCAGAATTGGGCCAGGGTTCTGTGTCAAGCAAATTAGCTTGTTCTTCCCCGGGGAGCCTGCAACAGCTGTTTAAGTAGACCTTGCTGATTATGCTCATTAGAGAGCAACAACATGCACATACACCAGCAAATAATTCAATCTTTGTTCATCCCAGCCAGTACCAGGGCAGCAAACTGTGAAACACTGAGGCGAGGGAGGAGGATCTAACAGCTGGGGTGCCAATATAACTTGAGTATGTGCCAGATAACCTGACACTGACCTAAATAAGTGATAGTCCCGAGGGTTTCCCCCTGTGTTATTAGCTAAGCCTCAGGTGTGCTTTAATGCCTGACTCACCAAAAGTGTTTGAAAGGCTTGCTCAGCCCTAGAGACAAGGTTTCCTGTCCCTAAATTAGATGTCAGTGACAGGTTTGACTCTCCCTCTTGCCCCAGCTCATCCTTCTGAAGGATGGTATTGATCCCGGGGAGTATTTACGAGAGCTCGTGCCACGCGAGCGGCGCGCATTGCTGTGCAGCCATCTGCGGTTACGTCTCGAGGGGCAGCAAGGCCTGAACGCACTCTGCACCAAGGTCAAATAACTTCTCCAATGAGCTTTGTTTATATTGTCAACATGTGAATTTAGCAGCAGTTTATGGGGTGGACGTCCTCCAACCAACCCAACTGGCAGCCAACCCGGGGCACGCAGCTCTGCAAGGCACCCCCTCAGCAAGGGGCCCCCAAGCTGTACCCAGCACCTTAAAACCTATGCCTAGCTATACAGTAGTTCAGCATCTTTCCAGAAACGATAGAATGGGGGCTTAAATAATGAATATATCATGCTAGGTAGTAAATGGTATAAAATAACATTCATACCCCAGTGTCCAGAGGGTGTTATGCATCAACCTAAGGTCACTGAAGTCTTCTCTGTTTCTGCAAAGGGGAGGAGGGATGATGACGTTCAAGTTTCTAGCAATAGAGAAAGCTTTTAATTGAGACCTATAAAGCCTCAATGCATGAAAGTTAAATACTAGAACAGATGAAAGAATTGGGGTTTGTTGGTTTTTAGGAAATGGTGATTTGGGGGCTCAATTCATGGAGGTTGAACAGCTGTCTGCTTTGTTGAGACTACAGTTTTCTTTCTGTGCTCGTCTTCACACCAACACATTTTTTAGCACACTCACTACTCTCTGGCGTTTGAATGTCAGTAGTAGGCTGAACATAATCATCCCTGACTCAGGGGAGAAGATTTAAGAGGAAAAACTCATTTAGCTCTGTCAGCCAAAACCCTGGAGTGAGTAAGCAACTGGAACTCCGAGCCAGCCCAAAGAAAACATGAAATTGTGATGCTTAAAAAATAAATATGGGATTGGAAAAAAAAAAATGGATTAAGAATGATTTTATTATTTTTCAGAAGAAAAAAGAGGTTTTGTAATAAATTTTGTTTTGTGCAGTTAGATCACAGATTTTCTAGATTTTGTAATAAATTATCCATTTTGCACAGTTAGATCACAGATTTTCTAATCTGTGGCCACGAATAGCGTCTGAATATACTCTTCTTTAAAGACAGTGAGAAAATTCAAATTTTAGTCCTTCCCCTGGAAAGGATAAAGGCAGACGTTTCTAATGTATTATTTAACGCCTGTTATGGAGTGCATTAAGTAGTCACGGAGAGCAAAGCTTTTAAAAACCAACAGCCTCTCTGGTAGCATTAAATATTACCTTAGATTTTTGGTGAAGTCAATATTAAGAAAATAAATGAATTAATACATTTCAGGCTACCCAATTTATGGAGGCCAATCAAGTTACAGTGCTGGACGTGGCCAAGTGAAAGAGGGGAATAGATTTACCTGAGTGAGGTCTTAATTTAATCAGCTGGCCCCAGAGAGCTGAAGTCAGCAGGCTGGCATGATATAAGAGGCAGCAGAGAAATAGTCCCTTTCCCGCAGTGGAAAAAGGGAATGTGACAGTGATGGAAGGGAGGCTCGGCAGTGTCACAACGCACCTATTTCCATGATTTATTCTTAATTTGCTTTAATGACAGTGTGAAGGTTGTCCATTTTTCTTTAGGTGTCCTCAGAATACTGATAGGTTCTGTGTGTTTGCAGCGCGCGCTTCCCGCACGCCTTTGCTAGCGCCGCCGCAGCGGGCGAGGAGCGGTGTCTGTGTCCTGCCAGGGGGAATTCTGACGGCAGCGACAGGCCAGGCCTGGCCCTGTGTCCCTTCCACATAGAGGCATCCTTGAATCAGTTGAAACAATCATGAGTTCCTCAGGGACGGTTATTAAAGTTTAAAAAAAAAAAAAGACAAATTCATTGCATTTCTCTTGCAGTTCGTAGCGCCAAAGAACAATGTGTATTTTTGCAATACAATAGCTCATTTTGATTATCGAGCGAGTTTATTGATGGTTGTTCAGAAGTACTGACATGCAGACAATGAGCTCAGATTGCATTTACATTTCTGGAATACTTTCCATCTTTCCACTTTCTGCCAGGAACTTGCTTCTGTGATTCAGACGTTTTATTTTAAGATTGGGCAGTTGTTTAATCTGCATCACAAATCTGTGCTTTTTGCTTTCTGTGCGAATGTTCATTGCATTCATTAATAGCAGAAAAATCCTTTAAGCTTGGACCAGAATAATTACTACTAATTTATAATTTCTTGTAGGTAGGCATTTGCTTTTACCAGACACTTGGGTATTTTATAGATTAACTGTAAAATTACCATCCCATCATCAAAGGAAATAATGATTTTTTCTCCCAGTGCTTGTGAAAGGGAGCAAGGGCAGTATGATCTCAGTAACACATGCATAAAACGTAAAAAAAGTGAAGATAACTGGAGACCTCTATCAGTCATTATCTCATGTAAAAATCCAAATTTTCATTTTTTCCAAGGAAGACTTTCTTACCTTCTTATATAAAGGATTTTTAAAGAAGTCCTAGCTTGACTTTCTAAGGGCAATAATGCCCTGTATCATTCTTTCCTACTTGCAAAACAAAACAGAAAAGTCCTTGTCCTTACTAGGAAAACCAGTGACTCCAAACACGAAGCACTTTCTCTTTGTCAACACTCTTCTTACCCGTCTAGATGAACAGGGTGTAGGAGACACATCTTTGTTTGCTTGTGCTAGCAATCTGTCTTGCCACGTTATCCAAGGTCGCGTGTTGCTTGAAAGCAAAGGGCAGCAATGGAGCAGAAGGAAGGCAGGAAGGCAATTCCCAGGAGAAGGCAGCAGCTCACGAACCCCTCCGCTGTTTCCCTAGGGCATGATGCAAAGAAGTCATTCCTCTCCCTGTGAGTGACCTGGCCCGTTCCAGGTGAATGGAGGTCGTTGGCGGCAGAGCAAGCCCGCTCTGCAGCCAGGCTGTGTCCGCATGCACAGGCAGAGCGGAGCTGTTGGGCTAAACTGGTGCTTGGCACAACTCAGGCCCCTCGCGCTCCCTGCGAGCTTCAGTTGTTCCAGCTCATGCAGGATGTTCTCCAGCAACAGGCAGAATTCAAAGGCACAACTTGAGAGCTGCGCGATTAATCTCACGTTTACTTTCCTGTTTTCAGATGGACTCAAGAAAACCCATGCAGAAAACAGGAACGAACCCAAGCCAACTGTGAAAAAGACTGACACCAGCACCACCACCACCACAGGCACCGTCAAGTCCTCCTCCAAACACACTGTCCCCGGCACGGGGAGCCGCCCGGGCCCGGCCACCCCGCTCTGCGTCCTGGCGGCTCTGGCCGCCCTGTGGCGCGGGCCGCTGTAGCCGCGGTGCCCGTGTTTCTGTTCACTGTCGTTTATACCCGCAGCCTTACCCACCCGAAAGCAAGTTCAGTGCTCGTGTGGCCCGTTAGAAGCCTCCTCGCGCGGTGCCTGAAGAGAGGCTGCCACGAGCCCGCCTGAGGCACCGAGGGGGAGGCCACGAAGTGCTGAGGGGCTTCAGTGCTTGGGTAGAAGTAACTGGGAACCCAGAAATTGTAAGCGTGCGTGTTACCATTTTTCTCGGTTCTGTTCACTGGATAATCTGACTCGGTTGTGTTATTTTATTTTTCTCTGATTAAATGCGTGGTTAGTCTTCAATTCAAGGCAGTACACACACTGTTTCTCTAGTGAACAGCAAATAACCCACGTCTCCAGTAGCAAACGGTGCTGAAGTTGGGTACTCTGTACCAGCCTGAGGAAAGTCCGAAGCAGTCAAGAAGGTCAGAGCATGTTTGAAGCTTCTCTTCACTCTGTTTAGCTTGTAGAAAACAACATAAAAGCATATGGTGTGTCTAATGTATCAGTATAGATGCCTTAATGATAGAAAAAAAGAGAAATACTTGGTTTACTGAGAGTGAGTTTCCCTGCTGCCCAAACTGCTGTTACCGTGTGCTTAAGCAGATGCTTGAG
>JAVCKT010012800.1:0-26426 GCA_032273925.1 Rhynchotus rufescens
CGAAAGTCTTTGCGACCTTTCAACTCCGCGTAGCCTTAAGAGCTACTTAATCCTTAAGAGCATAAAAATGCAAAACCTCAGCTGTGAAAAGTCTCATTATTAGGGAAGCTTCAGTGAAAGTTCACGCGGATTTGGCTGTACTGTTTCAACACTGGTCAAGGGCACAGAGCACCTTAATGAATAGCCCACGTAAGCTGCAGCGAGGAAGGGTTTCTCTCCAGGAATAAGAGCTGTGTGTGTGTGGCTCAGCAGGACAAAGCGCTGATGGAGGAGGGGGAATTTTAGGCCATAGTTAACTTGTCCCAAATGCAAATCTTCGCTGGCAGCTCATGGATGTACCGGGATTTTAGGGAAGCACCATGTTGCACTGCATCATGTTGATTTGTAAACCACATTTCTAAATGGAGTAGTATCAATGAGCTGCATGAGCAGAGTTAGGTCGCAAGAGCATTCCTCAAGTTAGAAAGAGTTTCAATCTTCACTAGTGTCGACAGGTTGTTTTTATTGGTAAGAGAAGAAATTTGGGAAATTTATAAGGGAAATTTGGGAAGAAGGGAGTATCTTACGGCTTTTATGTAAATAAAGCTATTTATTACCATGTAACTTAGATTTATGATTTGGGCTTCAGAATGCGTAGCAATATTTGCATGCAAAACATAGGCAAACAGGAAAAATCCATGGGTCAAGGAGATAAAATATGATAAAGTTCTGCCATAAAATGTTAGCAAAGTCCTTAAAGCCTACAAATAAATAACATTCAGCATCTATCCCTTCCGACAGATCGGTCCTTTGTTCACACCACAAACGTCTTAAATTTCAGGACAGGCAAGAAGGAGGAAAGCAAAACATCTGTGGAGAGAAAAGTCAACAAATTTCAAGAGCCAAAGTGTCATTAGTTCTAAAATCATAGAGGTCAGGTTAAGGAACCCTCTGTGCAGGATCCCAAATAGCAGTGGGATGCCAAGTACAAAGGAGAGGGAAAGAGGAGCATCTGTGCAACATAAAATCTTGCCAAATTTTCAGCGTTATAATCAGTTTAACCATTTCTTCAAATTCCAACAAGCTGACTATTCCTTCTTTGCATGCACGCAGCAAGTAAGTCCCAGTTCATTTCTACATGCAGTTGTCCTCATCAGACCATTCCAGAAGAGCTAGAGAACTGTGTATGAGAGCTCTGGACTGTTTCATTAGCCTAGATTATTACAGCATAACTAAACTCCTATTTGCAGCTTTTAACTGAAAGATATATGCAGTGCTAGTCTAAAGGAGTACAACGCTGTTGTTCAGTGTCTATTACAACTGTTCCCAGGGGAAAGGGCTCTCATTAAATTTCACATGAGCAGGCACCTTCTTAGACAAGAGAATTACTGTGTTTTCTATAATTTCTTTTGTCCACACTTCTTTGCTGTTGTTATCAAGTATGAAGCAGTCAGAATGATCCCTGGTTCGTGATACACCTCTGTTAATAAAATCTTTCTTAACCGAGGTTGCTAAAGAGCTTTAAATGATTGTGGCTTTAGATGAGGATCATAGTCCCTTAAGCGAGTGTAATGCCACAGCCCATTTACACTGAGTACATTAAGTAGCACAAATCAAAGACTGGAAATTTCTTAGCCCAAACTAATTCAACAAGAAATGATGTAGTACAAGTAAGATCCTGAGTGAGTCAAGAAATGTGCGAGTGAATGGGAGCATTTTAGGGCACTGGGCTTTCATACATGTTTATAACCATAAGCCACACACGTAAGCTGAAACTCGGAATATTACTATAAGATATAAGTTTAACATAAGCAGCAACACTGCAAATGAAAATAGCACAGCAGTTTTTTGATTATAAAATGAGTAAGCTGCCACTGCTCCAATTTTTCTTATTCTTCTTCAAAAAAAGAGATGGCACAATCCTTAGGAAAGTTATCTTCTCAGTACCCCAAAGTTGTTTGCTTAGCTAATTAAAATTTCCTCCAATACAAAGCAAAACCAAATTGCTACATAAAACAAGATAAAAAGTTATCTATGAAACCTAGAAAATACTCAGAGATATAATTACAGGGAATGTCTTAAACCCTTATTTTCTCTTTCTAAATAATTTAGAATTGCCCGGAGGACTAAGTATTTCAGTTGCAAGGGAATGGAAACTACTCATCTTTGGGATTATGTAGCACAAAGTGAATGCGTTAATCTGGCCATCTGTGGATCACAAACTATTGATAAAAACATTGCCTTTGGAAAAAAAAAAAAAAAAAAGAGAGAAGAGGTTTGAGAGAATTCACACAGGAGATGAATGCAGAGCCTGGTGGAAGCTTGCTGCTCTCCTGCCCCTAAGTAAACCAGAAGTGAGCACCAAATATGTTTTTTCAGCTTTTGTCTGCGTTGTGGAGCTTGCGGCAGAGCTGTTGTACCAGAGGCAGGTTCCCTTCGGGCCCCTCTGGAGCCCAGTGTCACCTCCTGACCCGCAAGGGCAGTGGGTCACTTGTAGCTCTCAGCAGGCCTGAGCTTTTCCTCATCCCTACCATCTCCTAACATGAACATCCCAGCTCAGCCCCATCCCGCTCTCCAGGACCTTTCCTCTTCATGCCAGTGCATGCCTGCCCTATGACAACCCATGGAGCGGTGCTTGACCCAAGCAGGGTAGGAGGCTTTGAATCACTTTTGCAAGGACCTGCACTGATTTAAATATTGTCCTGCCCAAAATTGCATTGAGTGTTTAAGTGTTTTTATTAATAGGCAGAGGTTACAAGGAAAGACCTCCCCAACTCTTGGCTTTATTCTTTTGTGGGGCGTTTTTCTGCACAATCCTGTAGCCCAGCCTGTCTCCTTATCCTCTCCACACCACCCAAGTGTTATGAAGAAGCGTTCTGGAAAACATTATCGCTTACCATCAGAGGAAAAATACAGTAACCTGTCTGCCTCTAATAAACATTCACACATGGCTAAAAGCTGCTTTAGACAGAGTCTTCGGTTGTTCTCCAGAAACCCTTTGAGTGCTTTCCTCCCTCACTCGGAGAACGTGTCCAGAGGTTAATAAATCCGGGCTGTGACAGACCAAAGAGAAGGGCAAGCTCAGAGCAGAAGGCTCTTCACAGCACAGCCTGCTCACAGTTTCCTGTGCGCAGAGAAGACACCTCTATGGCATGACCTGCTGCAAGTGAAACCCAAAGGCAAAGGTGTGGGTTGGGTCGATCCCACCACCCTCCTGGCATCCCGGTGCTGGCAGTGCCACGCTCCACTTTGGCAGCAAAAATCCTTGGACCTTTCTGCTCTTGAAAAGGATTTCAAGCTGCAACCTGAAATCTCTGTTATGACAGCTTGGCTCTGAGATGACAAAGGCTTTCTGCGACAATTAAAGGAAATCTGCTGTCTCCAAGGAAGGAGGGAGCCGCTACTCTGGGAGGCACGTGGGGAAGGAGCAAGGGGACCCAGTGGCTCCAGCCAGGCCAGGAAAGGCACGATGCAGGCTGACATGGGGACACCAGGTTGCCCACAGTCTTACCAGCCATGCAGGGTGGACTTTGCTGGCCCCGAGGGTCATCCAGAAGGTGCTCTAGGGCAGTCTGGATGCAAAAATAGGAAAGCGGAGGAACGGGAAGACAGGAAATGGGAAATTCTGCATAAATTCCTGCATCAGCCTCAGAATGGCAGGTGTCATAACACAGAAGGATTTTAATGTCAATACTGTCCCCTAGGCCAAGGACTTGTCCATGCCCTCATGAGCCTTCCTCCCGAGAGCCTGCACCCTCTTCACTCCAGCAGTCTGGAGCAGTTTGGGGCACCCTTCTACCCAGACCGTGAACCCCAATCACCTCTTTCCATCACTTCCCTTAATGCCAGAGACTAAAAATTGGGGCAGGGGGACAAAAAGAACAGGCAGACAGGGAACAGGGAAAGAAAGAATTGTCTCTTGGGTTAAAGCAGAAACAAGCAAACTGAGTTGGGAAAGGAGAGGAGCTCAGTGGCAGAAACTAGGAAGAAAGACTCAAAAAAAGAAGAGAAGGCAGCAAGGAGCATAGTTATTCAATATATCCCATTTTGAAATTAAAGAAGGTACTATTTCATTATATTGCAGTATATATAAATATCAGTAATATATATATATATCAATCACATACTTGCAGCCTACCTAGGCACCAGACTTAAGGGATAATTCTTGTAGCTCTTGTTCTTTCAAGGCTACCAAAGCATGAGTTATGCAGAGCATAAGACATTGGGTAGCTGGAAGTCAGCTTTTATGCCTGCAAAGGATGACAGGACTTGCAGACAGGTTGGGAATTAGATCACTGGTACTGCATTGCAAAATGCATGATGATTCTTTTCTATTTGTTTATATCTGCTCTTTTCCTATTAGAACGGAATGAAACATGGACACTGAATAATACTGAAGACAAGACTCAATGTGCTTCATGTGAATTAGCTCCTAGGCTGGAAATTGTCACGATTACGCAGTAGGAAAGATCAGATGGCATTTGCCATAGTGTTACTGACATTTGGCATTGTATTGCAATAAATATATTTCTCCCCAAATTACAATGAATTCATATCATTTTTTCTTACTTCTGTTTGAGAAATGGAACACATAGACAATAAAGAATACAATACCATTACAGTTGATAAACAGCAAAAATCCGTCCATAGTGCTGTTCTCAGCAGGGAACACCACTGGTAAATTTAAATTGGACATGGGGCTTTTCCTTGATTAAATTTCTTGTTTAAACCTCAGGATCCCAGCTGTTCGTACAAGGGAAGGAATGGCCACAGGTCGGTTCTTGACATACATCTTTAACATCTTGAAGAGCAAAGGTTAAGAAAAAAGATAAGGTTTAATTCTCCCTGATCATCTCCAAGCTAATCCTGGTGTTTTCAGAATGACTTGTGGGACTTGAAAGATCCAAATGTATCACTTCCAAATTTTGTATTAGGAAGGGGAGAGAATATAACTGTCCTCCACTAGAAATGCAATCTGAATTGCACTTAATTTTAATTGGGGCTCCTAAAATCTTAACTATTTCCAAATAGACAGAGAACTTATATCACAAAATAATTCAGCTCCTGCTTCTGAACCACAGTTAATATTTGAGAGCAGGTTTAAGTTTGGGGCTGAGTTTTGTTTCTTTGTTATTTCACAAACAATATTAAATAGGAAATTATCAGTTAATCACATCTTCTGATCATTTTTTCAGTGAGCTTGGATTTCTTTTCAAGTGTCGCAGGGTATGCAATTTGGCAAAGATTTAAAGGATGTCAGTATTGTTACAGTGGTTGTGTTTTAACAGCAAGTGCCAAAATTTTGCTGCTCAAAGACATATATCTGCCTATGCAAAATCTATGTTAAAAGAAATCATCTTGCTGTGAGCTTAGCGAGGTTTCATCTGGAGATAGTGCAAAAAATAAAACTTCTAGAAAGCAGAAGATGAAAGTCAAGTGCTTAAATATCTAACTTCCTACTCCAAATGGCAGAGCACTGAACATCTGTTGTCTTCAATATTTTTTTAAATAGTCATTTATTTATACACTTAAGTGTATGGATTTATTAACATGGATTTAAGCATGGATTTATTAACAACTTAATACTTCTGTTATAGAATCTTCCCATAAAATCTAAATTCAAGAGCATAGACATAGTTTCGCTAATGTGGGAGGAAATACACACATATGATAGCTATTTTTTTTAATCTTAACTAGCATTACTGATATTTTGCAAAAGAAATGCCTTACACCTAACAGGGAAGCCAGTACTAACAAACAGAGAGAGTTACCACTTCCACTTAGAAACTGTCTGCCCTAGAGAGAAAACAGAAGACCAATACAAAAAAAAAATCCCCATATGAGGAACAGTATAGGAGAAGACTTTCCAAATGTGAGCTTGAAGAAATATCATTTGAAAATCAGCACTAACTCTTCCTCTTCATGAAAGCTGGAGAACGTAACTTCCCATTGTCTCGTGAGTATCCTCTGGTGGCTTCAGCCACATATGTTCATCTCGACCACATTTTCACAAGTGATTAAAAAATAGACAGTGTGGTCTCGAAGACTCTGTCCCCCACCGTTCCAGTATGTATGGAATACATGCATGTATGTATGTAGGTACAGAATACCTCCAGCAAGTAGAGGTATTCTCTGATGCCTGAACACTGCTACTAGTACATAGGATGGAAGCAGAATTAAGGACTATATTTAATAACTCTGCATTACTTAAAGCCTATGATATTGAATTAAAAATACACACAATTAATTAAATACAGGCAGCACAACCTTTAAGTTGTGTTGAAAGAGTATCTTGATTTGGAAAATGGGGAAATCAGATGCTCTTTTAATTGAAAAAACAGCAAAGCAAAGCAAAATAAAAATGTGGAAAAAAACAGCTTAGGAGCAAATCTTCAGTTAACTACTAGCAAGTTAAATTGTGCTGAGTGGAACTTATTTTTACATATGTACTTATATCTGCAGTGCAAAGCTAGTGTTCAATTTTACTGAGCCTGACAGCAGCACTATCTTCGTCTTTTGTACTAGTGTAAACAAATTCATATTAGGGAAGACTCAGTCAAACACTTTTTAATATCCATTGAGGTATCAACTTCACATTAAAAAGAGTTATAGTTAAAATTTCATGAGATACTGGAAATGTTTAGGATCTGGATTGCTCAGCAAGGAGAGACAACTGTGTCTACATAAATATTACACTAGGTCATGGATGCATTCTCAGGCTGTATTTACTGAGCAATGTTTCTGTGCAAATTCAGTCGCTAATTAGAGGTTTGTTTTGGAGAGAGAGACACACAGAGCCAGTAAGTTTGGTGAGGAGAGAGCTTAGGAGGTGAGCTCTCTAATGCCTGCTACTTCAAGAAATGCCTGTGCTCAAATAAATAGAAATATTATCAAGTTTTAGTCAATTTACTGTAAAAACACTGCATAATCATTCCTTTAAAAATTCTCTTACATTCCTCCTGCCCGTTTTTGCTTCTCTTTGGAAATATCTCCTCATTCCTTGCAGGGGAAGGACAGAGGTGCCATCCTCCGAGCAGCATTTGAAAGGCTTCTCCTATGAAAACACTGTTTTCCTTACACTTTTCTCTCTTTTGCTCTATTTTCTCTCTGAGATGCAGGAGGAGATGTGCATTTCTAGCAAGACTTTTTTTTTATTTTTCTTTCAAGACTTTTATATATGCTACTAACAAGGCAAAAAGAGCCATTGTACTTTTTTTTTAAATAAAATATCAGGAAATGAAAAAAATTGGAAGTTGCTCTGTGCAAGAACAAAGGAAAACGAACCATTATAAAATGAACAAGTCAACATATAAACTTTATTTCATGTCTCTTCTTGAGTACTTTGTATTATGGTGTTTCCTAAGTACTTTCTGAAGTTTGCAAGCTGATGACACAAACAATTCATATAGAACCACTAACTGACATCACAGTGGAGCAGCAAACAAGCACAAGACTATACAGAAAAAAAAAAAAGAAAGAATTTTAAATCCATAATCAGGTCATCAGCACGTGGGTTATGGATTTCTCAGTGAGAATCGTTAGAGCCATTTCAATTTTCAGATCCTGTTAAGCTACTCAGGATGAGGCTGTGGTTTATTTCTGTATACTGTGTTGCTGTTGCAGGGCAGTAAGATTTGAGTTCTAATTCATAAACTGTTTAGAATTGATTCAAAAAATATATCTTTTTTAATGAGGAAATAAATTATTTAAAATATAAAGAGAAAGTACTTACAAGCACATTAAGGAGTAATTACATGCCTGTAGAGAAAAATAAAAGGAATTATTGAAAATAAAAGAAATTTTAAATTACACTTGATGCACTTAAAAATGCGCTTATTTAATTTGATCTAATATCATTTTTAGGGCCTATTCCGTGTTCTAGTCCATTCTGAGAGTATTGCTACATGGAGAATTTGAAACTTCAGTTCAGCAAGCTCGAAATTTTCCTCATTCTGCAAGTGCTTAAAATGCCCACAGGATGGCAGTGTAAAACTGCAAGTGAAAACTTTCAACCCTGTTCCCCACTGACATCCTTCCTTAACTGCCCTCACCAATCAAACGCAACCTGTACTCCCAAAGCAGAGCCCTCCAGTTTCTGCTGCACTTTTGCTTTTTCTTTTTTCTTTTTGTTTTTTTTTTTGCACACTTTTCATAACACTAGATGGGAAAAAAAATAAGGTTCCTCTCTACAGAGCCGCCACTCGTTGCTTGGCGTGATGGTGCCAGCAGGCCCGGGGCCAGCTCTGGGCGCTTCGGGCAGACAAAACTCGCTCGGACAGAAAAAGTGATGAGGCCGCTGTCTGCAGGGCAGTTTTCCTGCTCCTGGACTGTCCAGCATTAGCTGGATTCAGAAAGCAGGAGAAAAGCCTTTCTGGAGCAGAGTCTGGCAAAGCTCCGGGACCTGTAGGTTGAAGGAGAAGCACATGGAGGAACGCAGGAGCTAATGTGGATGTTGAAAATTAATGTGATCACAATGAGGGCTTGACTGTAGTATTTTAAGTACATTTAAATTTATTTTCTTAAGAAAATAATGCCTGTTTTTTACTTCATCACAAAGCCCCTCTAGCTTCGTCTTTTTGAAAAAAACATAGCTAAACGACTTTCATGGAGCCCTTGTTCCCTCAAAATTTCTCGTATGTACTTCCCCCTGTCACTGTATTCAACTATCATGTTAGCATTTAACACATGGAAAGTCTTCTGAGTTCATGGAAGAATTCTGAAGAATTTTACTTGAGATCTTTTTGTTGTTGTTGTTCATGGTAAATAATAAATAAACAATTCTTACTGGAAAAGGCTAATAGCTATTCAGGTAAAATGCAAATGCCTTTTTTTTTTTTCCTCCCTCTGATATATATTCTTAAACACCTGAATTTAAAATAAAGTTCATTTTCTTGTCCTTGTGAATTTGAATTCTGTGCTCCCAAATAGCATCCCCTGTTCTACAAATTCCAGATGAAGTAACCAAGCCCAGACAAGGGCCATTGATGGCTTTTTAGCTCCAGGAAAGAAAAAGTGCCCATAGTTCCGCTTGATGGGCAACCTCATTCCGCTTGGAAGAGAGAAGGACTCATGTCAGACTCAGTGATGGGTGATGCCCCGGGGCACTAAAGCCATGATGAGAATGTGGGTTTTGGCATTTCCCTGAGTAAAAGCTATTATGGTAACATGACAGGGCATTTTAACTTTTTTTTTTTTTTTTTTTCTAACCAGAATGCCTACAGATTTTTAGTATTTCCTGAAAACACAGCATTCCATGTTTTAATCATCATAACTCTCAATTCAAGTAATTCAAGTAATTGAATAAAATGCCAACTACTGAAATGCACACGTCTCTCTCTAAGCAGCTACCCTCGCATAATTAATAATGTATTTCACTGACTCCTTTATGCTTTGCTAGGATGCTCAGTGGTGTAGGTAGACTAATCTCATAGTAATACAAACCTTTGCACCAAGCCTGGGCCTTATACCATATTGTCATTATGTCTTCCCTCAAAGTCTATGAATTAGTACTTTAAATATTTATCCCATGACTCCTTTTTTTTTTTTTTTTTAATCAGGAGTTAATGGGTTTCCAGTTAATAAATTATATCGTGTACAATTAATAGCTTCAACAGTGCATGAAAATCTCTATTCAATAAATCTGGAAAGATGCACACTTTATTGCCTTTGCTGCCTTCACTGGCACAACAACTGAACAAATTCAATGGATGTTGTGTAGTTACGTCCCACTGAAAATGTCAACACAGAGTTTGAATAAAAGGAAATTAGCCACATAGGCATAATTTTCTATTAATCAGTAGACAAAGCTTTTTCTAGTGTCAAAAGTAGGGAAGAGCTATAATGATGTGATCTGAAGAAAAGGCAATAAAGCTCTCCCAATTTTAACTTCAGGAAACGTGTGAATGTTTTAAGAGGCAGAGCAAGAGGGTCACATTCCAAAGGGGATTTAACAGGTGCGACTTCTAAAATAAACAACATTGACTGAC
Source organism: Rhynchotus rufescens (assembly GCA_032273925.1). Taxonomy (NCBI): domain Eukaryota; kingdom Metazoa; phylum Chordata; class Aves; order Tinamiformes; family Tinamidae; genus Rhynchotus; species Rhynchotus rufescens. The sequence continues at coordinate 9,966 of JAVCKT010012800.1, forward strand.
ATCGATTCTGATTTTGGCCTGTTGTTTAGAAAATATTCTTGGCTGTCTAATGCCACAGCTAGAATATAAAATACCTTCACTGAGTCACAGGTGTTCTCAGATTATTTAAATGCAATGGAATACATAAAAAATGTTATTTGATTTTAGGAAAAAAGTAATAATTTATATTTTAGTTATAAAGATTATGGAAAGACTTGACAGTGAAATGAATGTATGCATTAGACTTTTATTGTCAAAGAAATAGGTTCAGTCTCAGAAAAAAAGGGTGATAAAGAACATAACTATTTCACCTTGAAGGCAAATCTGGGCATGAGTTTAAGAAGAAAAGAAGAAGTTTTCATTTTCTGCAAAACAAAACAATTATAGTCTATGACAAAATGCATTTGGAGATAGTGTGAGCCCAAATTACGAATCTTTGAAAAGTCAGTGAAATACATTTTTATTAGAAAAATGTGAATGTAGAGTGAATATCAGATGCATGGAAATCTGTGGGGTGTATCTGTAGGGGAAATAGAAAGACTATTAGAGAGATAGAAATAAGATTCGTAACAGTAACTAAGTTTCCCAGTAAACAAGTGCCAACTATAAAATACATCAAAACTTTTTTCTCAGAGGTTTCTTTGCCTTTTACAAGAGTGTTAGGGGGTTACACATTACAGGAATGCAACTAGCATTTCATTTTATGAGTTCTCATATTTATTGGGGATTTGCTATGTTTCTTTGATCCTGTGGAAGTTGTATCCTATTTGTATCCCTGTATCCATAAATCTGCCTGGATAAATGATTCTACTGGAAACATGCAGTGTAGCTAATCTCAATATTCTTTTTGAAAATCGTGAGCAGCTACAAAGAAAATATAGCCAGAGGTCACACATAGCAATATATTTTTGTTTTTGTTTTTTAAGTATTTTTTCATTATATCACTGTACTGTTCTTTATGTAGAGTCCTTTCATGTCAGCACTTGTTTGGCTTGGAAACTCCAAAATTCCTAAATGCCCCTGGAAGCCTTCATCGAGGGTACTCTTTCCTTAAGTCAACAGAGCTGAACTTGAGCTCTGCTTTAGCAAATACTGTGCTGCCAAGATAGTTGCTCTCAGCTGAGACAAGTGATGGAAATTATGGCCATGGGCCTTGAGAAGAATCCATCATGCAGAACGTCATGACTAGGTTTGGCATCACTGAAACGTCTTACCTAGTTCTATCTCAACTTCCTTTTTTAAACTGTAATAGTAAAGATTAGGACTTCCTACAAACTGTGCATTGACCTGTTTGCTTGAGAAAATGCAACCACACCTCAGGAGCCTATAAGGAAAAAATAATTTTTTCCTGTAAATTCTGTTCCCTGAAACAGCTGTTCTGTCCTTAAAGACTCTCACAGGATCTATGAGGCTTTCCTAGCAAGAGGGAAAAATGGGAAAGAATTTTGTGTGGGTGTGAAAAAGAGATTGACGGGCTATTGCAGCTGACACTCACAAATCAATGGCGCAAAGCTGAGCTTATTATATAGCAACAAAATCTCTTACAAAACTAGTTATCACTTTTGCCGCAGATGATGTATACTTTGTGCAGACAACTCAAATGACAGTCCATCTTCTAATGCTTTTCAGTGATTATCTAAATAATTCAATAACCTCGATACCCACCTCTGCAAGGCCTTTTTATGGTGGTATATGACTTGTGATGGAGAGATCCTCCTAATGTTTGATTTCTACCTTTCCAAGATTCTTTTTATTCAGACCTTTTATCTAAAAACTAATACATTAGCATCACAGTAATAGATAAAATGCTTTTATGAGGTTTGTTGGGGAGAGCTTGGGTGGACAGAAATAACATCTGCAACTAGCATGTTGCCTTCCTAGGAGACTTAAATAGGAGTACAGCAGAAATTATCATTACTAAGAGACAACAGCAGCATATTTAGTGCTTTCTCTCATATTCATGCTGTGCATGCTTTTATAAATCATTTCACTGATCAGGATCAGATACAGACAAAAAAAAATAGTTTTTTTTACCTTGATTTTGCTGTATGGAATCTGGCTGGTGAGCAGTCCTGCCTCCAGCAACAAAATAGCAGCAGATGCCTCAAAGAGAGGACATTAGAGTTAGCAGGTCTTCCTACAGCCCTCCTACCTCCTCGCCACCTGAGGACAGTGTCCTTAGCAGCTCCAGCCTGGCTTTGTCCTCACTGCCTGAGATGTCCCCTGGAGTTTTTGCTAGCACTCACTATTGAAATTCCTCAGATTAATCACATATTCTCTGTGTTACTCTATCCAAAATCTGTCCGGTGTTCCTCACCTATGCCCCCATTTTTGCTGTTACTGCCTCTGGCTATTTTCTTTCTACTTCTTCTCAGAGAGTGAGCCATTTCTCGCAGGTTTTAGAAGCACCATCCTTTCCCCTATTTAAGTGCTGATTCTGAGTAATTACTGCCCCTGAATGAGAGTAATCTTCAGGGTTGTGTTTCAGCTTTTTATTCTTTGCATTTCGTGTGTTTTTGAGGCAGCGTTTTCCAGCACAAACATTCTGCAACTCATCTAGGAGAGGGCATATCCTTGACTTACCATCATCTGTGATTTTTTTCACTTGACAGGTTGAAAAATGTGTACACCGATTTTTTGTGATGGTTGCCTTATCACCATGGGCCTTCTTGAGGTGAAGTCTACTCACCCATTCAATTTTGATTCTGGAAGCAATGTTAAGGCCATTAGCTTTGTCCACGTAAGGATGGTTTTATAAATCTTGACATGCTTATTAATCATAAATTGAGGCGACATTCTGCCTCCATCTTTGTAGGGCCTAGTGCTGCTTCATTTATGATGCAAAGTCAGGGCCTGGGAGGAAGGTGTTGTACTATCAGATCCGTATTTATGTCAAGTAGCAGACAGTTTTTAGCATTTCCATATCAGTTTCCAGTCAGGAAGAGCACTTAGCCCTTTTGCATTTGTATTACATGTAGTTGGCTCCAGAGTAAGACAATGAAGAAGTGCAGTCACAGAAGTTCAAGAACAGGTAGCTGCAGGCAATGTTCAGTCTTCCTTATCAGTGGCCAAATAGCACAGTTTCTCTGTCACTGTAGGAAGAAATATTATTCCAGCAATACAACCCCATCCTTTGGTGAGTAGAAAACAACAGAATTCTATGATTTTTTTTTCCAGTGGTCCATTCCAGCAGTGACTTTTCAAGTGAAGTTGCCGAAAACTGTATTCCTGAAATACTAGCTGTTTAAAACCACGGAGAACTGGTGGTTTCCAGGTTGATGGTTACGTATATGATAGGAGGGCTATGTACATATATTCTATTACGATTGCAAACCAGCTTAATTAAGGCATTTTTAGTCCATTCTGTGTTGAGCCTGGACTCAAAAAATAGCCTTGCAAAATTCATTAATGCTTGAAAATCTGAATCCTCTTCTGAAAAACACAACATGTCCAGAGTGGATGAGAGGGGAAAATGGACTGTTACCCTCTGTTAGCATCTGTCAATGTGTTGCTCTGAGTCCACCAACACTGGTTGTGTCTGTGCCTATCTCTGGCTACAAATAAGACTTCTTAACATTTTGAAAACAACTCAGCACAGGCCTGTAGTAATTGTGCTTTCCTCTGATTGCTTATATTTCTTCAAATCCAATAAACTAAAAGTGAAATGCAATGGGGCAGAAAACATATAGATCAGGACTAAAGATAACATGAATGCTGTGGCCTGTGAACCAAAGCTTCTGAATTTTGTACAGGTAGAGGATGTGCAGACAGCAGGATAGGGGTCACATTTTAGACGACAGTATGAGAAGAAGCGGTATGGGTCATCAGGTCTAGTCTCCAGCTATCACAGGCAATCATATTGTACCACATTTCATTTCTTGAGCTCTGTAGCTAAAAAAAAAAAATCAGGAAAAAATGCACAAGCTGGCAGCTTTCTTCCAAATCCTCTGCAAATATTGCCTGCGATCTTCCTGGATCTAGAAATATAAGATTAAAAAATGCTCAGAAAAGCCCAACTTTCTGTTTTTATTTCATTTTTCAACTTCAGTATTGCCATATCTTTCAAGAGACACATCCTTTCCTCCTTCGGGAAAAAACTCCCCGTGTTGTTAGTTGACCCGGCCACACATCACAGTGTTAGCAATAATATTCCACTTTTTTCCAGGGTTGTAGAATGCACCATTCCACCTCAGATGGAATCATTAACTACTGTATCCTCTCTTCCCCACAGCCCAATAACTACTGAAACCCTGTGGTCATGTACCACCATTAATCTTTTGTGATGTTCTGGTACAGAACAGCTTCATATTTGATTCTCTCCATTGGGAAATTGCTCATTAGAGGTTGTAAAATAAGAGCGATATCTGCTTTGGGTGGGCTTTTTTTTTTTCTTTTTTCTGTGCTTTTGCTTAATCTTGAAGTTCTCATTTTCTATTTGATTTGTTCTGTTTTATTATTTTTAAGGTCTTTTTTTAAATGTAAGTTGACTTTCTTGTGCTTTTTCTACCTACTGGGCTGTATTTGCTGTCCCCAGGCTGTGCTCTGTGAGATGCCCTTAGTTCCCTTTAACTACAGCTTGATTCAGATCTCACCAGTCTTTGTTTGACCATACAGTGACCCATATAATTTCATGGGATTTGAAATATTGCTGTCATACTAATAATACCTAGACACATTACTTTGCTGATTGCTCTAGAAGTTCTGTTTGTTCATTCAAGCCCTTTGAAGCTAAGCATTCAATATGTTTCCTTAAGTCAGAGCTCTGTAATTTAAAAGTCAAGCTATTAATTGTCAGCATTGAGTCTTCAAATGTCTAGAGAGATGCCTGCCCTTTCATTTGATAAAGCCTCTGATAAATCCCAAACTGAGACAGTGGTATGTGTTTTAGGGAGCTTTAATTAGATTCTGTTTTATCATTTATCAGGCATATCAAGGTAAACGGAGAGTTTCTTCTTATATCAGTAAAATTTGTGTAGGAGTCATGGATTTGGGATTAAGTCTCCACAGCAGCTTTGATTGAATTATTTCTTAAATCCTTTTTTGCATTCATTATTGTAATGGACTCTGAATGGAAATACCTAAGCCCCTTCACACTGGGTCACATTGATTTGTAGCTCCGATTTGCCAAATTTCATGAGGTCTAAAAAAAATTTTTAAAGTTCTGTGCTTTTCATCTGAGAAATGCATATTTATAACACAAAATCAGGCATAAAAACTGGATGATTTGGTGCTTGAATTTATTTCCAGCCTTACAACTTCCTTCTGTTTTTGTCCCATAAGACTCTATGGTTGAACAACATTTTCAAATGCTCCTAAGTGTTTGAATAGACTAGAACAGAAAAGAGGGATACAGGCACAGCATCATTGAGCACTGCAATACATAACCAGGTCCTTACTGTGCCATGGAACCAAGACAAACACACACTGACATTAGCTGTGCCTGGAGACAATTAGTATTTCAAAAAGAGTCCCTCAAAATCAGCATATTGGCAGACTGAGCACAGAGTTTCTTTACGACTCACTAGATAATGCTGGATGGATGGCCTAGCTTAAATACTGTCTCTCCTTCAATTATAGATAGGGCACTTAGGATGCCATGAAATTTTTTTGCTTTTCTTGAGATCCACAGGTCATGTTTGCCTCTTGTTTCAAGAATAGAGCAGAGGTTTTCCAATGTCAGAGAAGTAGGTAAGTTCAGTGACCTGTTAAACCCAAAATGCTTAAACAGGCCTTGGAGGAGGGACTGGGATCTCCTGACATTTGTTGTGATGGAAAGTTTTGCTAGGAAACCATGGAGTCATGCTTATTTTTGGACTACTTCTGCACCCATTGGCCTGCAGAAAACCCTGCAGACTCTAGCAAGAGCTTTAGGAGAGCTGAAGAACTTTCCGCACTCAAGACTAATTTGTATCCTAACTGTTGCAGCCTTCTTCAGAGGGCTGGGGTTGGTGCATTGAATTGTGAGCTCAGTCTGCTCTGAGCGCTGCAAAAAGGGTGGGAGGAGATGTGGCCCAGAAGAAGAAAAGACAGAAAGAAAGGAACATATCAGTGCATTGTGCACGAAGATCAGTCTGGTAAGCATGTGGTAGGCACTCAAATGACCAAACTGCTTTTACGAGATAGATCAAGATACACTTCTTTTTAGATCGGATTGGATTCAGGTGGGACAATTCAAATCTTCTCTTCTACTTGCCTCTTTTCTTGCTTCTAATGTGTTCTAAATATAACAAAATGCCCTTAAAATGCTGTATTAAGAAGAGCACCTGTGTTTGAGGTAATTATTCCTGAGAGTTCATCCGGTTTGGAAACTCTATTCCAACATTTTTTTTCAATTTGAGAACATTAACACATTGCTTCCAAAAGTCACAGACCTCGAAGAATAACATTTTGCAAATGTCTATATTTATTGCCAGCAGGCAGAAATAGGCTGTTATTTCGGTGATTATAAATGTAGGGGTTGGGTAATGCTGAATAATAGTATAGTGAATGCTTTATATTTTGCAAAGGAATTCTCCATGTAATGAGTTCAAGTACTTCAATAAATGCTGTCAAATCCATCACTGCATTAGCCATTAAAGACTGAAGCAGAGGGGCTGGACACAGACTGCTAAACCAAGCACGACAGGGCCTGTTCTCTGGTCCTGCTAAACAGTGGTGTCAACTACTTTATGTCCTTATGCAAAACTCTTCTTTTCACCTAGAACAGTGCCTGCCTAAAGCAAGTGGTTCCTGTCACTGTCTCCTGTGCTCACGGGCATGGAATAAACCTGTGACATGGGGCACAGGGCACATTCAAGAGCGTGGTGGCTGTGTGGTAGCTTTGTTTAATTGGCTCATATAGATATAGTCCAAAGGGCTGCTTAGTTTGTGGTCACCCAGGGAAACTGTTCCAGACACAGAAGCTGTCCCATGAGCCATTTATGCATTTTCTGGAAGTTCACCCTGCTACCACAAGCTTGCAGGGAAGAAATGAGACTCCCTGTAATTCCATAGCCTCCGAGGATCCCCGCTGGCAGCTGATTAGCTGGGTGAATCATGCCTGTCATTTCTGCTCTAAGTACACACACACACACAAACAAATCTTCTCTCTCGTTTTATTCCCCACTACGGATAGTTTGAGCTTCAGTCGTGTTATGGCAGAAAGACTCTATTTGTCTGCCAAAGTTCTCGTTAAATGAGCCCCTACAAAGGCAGTCATTCACCTCTAGGTTCAGTTCTTCATGGGTCAGATGGCCAGGCAACTCCACATGGGATCTTAATAAAGCATTCCAGCAAGACTCCATGGACACACAGGCGTTGATGGCTGCACTATAATTAAAAATAAATTAACAGGAAATCTGAAATAGCCTTAAGAATTGTTCCTTGCTTATGTCACATCTTATAAATCTCAAACTACCTTTGAAATTTGACTTGGTATTTCAGAACTGCTGCAGGATCAACAAACCACTAGGAAGTAGTTCAAATTTTAAAAAGTCACTTCTTTAGACCAAAGGGGATTTTTGGCAGTTTGTATTGCTCTAAAACTTTTAAAAACCTTTATTTACTTCAGAGGAAAGCAACAGCACAGAGAAGATGATTCAGCAGTTAGTTTTATTCACAGTGAATATTTCTCCATTAAAAGAGAGACCTTCAAGAGTTTGAGTGTTCCTGAGAGATCTTCGAGTGCCACTTTCTGCTGAACTTGAAATAAATTAATACTCCCTAGCTGAAGCATCCTTCCTGAAAGGGTTAAGCTTTCTGCTGTCTCACTGAGTCAGGTATTTACTGTAACATCTAGATAATGAAAAAAAAAGGTTGAAAAAATTTTGAGTGTGGTTGAACTTCCAGAGTGAAAATTTTAGGAAATATTGTGTTTAAATATCCAAATATTCCTTATTAACTAATACATTTTTAATAAGACTGACAGAGGGCTACTAGGGCTTTGACCTCACAGAGGACAAAATATTGCTTCAAAGTCAATTATGATCTATCAATCCATGTCTATAAAGATATAAGTATTTATTTAATGCTCACCAATTAAAAATTCAATGCTAGAGTTTGATTTTGCAGGAAAACACTGATTTTTAGAAATTTAAAGGAAAGTAGGAGTCTAGCAATTCAGCGTGGCAAGATGGTCATGCTTTCATCACAAGTCTGATGCTATCTAATATACTATTAAAAGCTCAAATCCTGCTGAAAAGAGATTACAAAAGGTCTGGAGTGATGTAAACAGAAGTGACCTTTTAATCAACAAAAGAGGGCTGAAGTGAAATGGCCCCAAGCATATGCATATAAATATGAAAGTGCTTGCAGCACCACATTATGGGGAAAGTTCTCATGCTCTTTTTAGGAAGTCCACGTGCCAAGGTCCGTCTCGGAAAGGCCTGTACACTAACACACACAGCATGAGCAACAAGCAGGAGGAATTAGAAATCTATATGTGATGTGTAGGTGGTATCACGTGAGTAATATTATGGTGATGGTATGGTATAATGTATAGGTATATTATACAATAAATATACAAGGCCTTCCTCAGTCTTCATTGATCTTGGAAAAGCTTCATACTCACAGGCTCATGGGTGGCCTTAACCATCCCAGTGCAAACACCCCTGCTGGAGGGACAACACAGCAGGGCACAAAGCCACTTTGATGGACCTCATACATGCAAGCAAAGAAGAACTTATTGAATATGGGAAGGTCAGAGGCAGGCTTGGTTGCAGCAAAAATGAGATGATGGAGTTGAGAATCCTGCTAAGAGGTAACAGGGCAAAAAATTAGGATCACCAGCTTGAACTTCAGGAGAGCTGACTGCAACCTGTTCGAGAACCTGCTTGGAAGAATACCATTGGATATGACTCCTGGAGGGAAGGGAGGTCCACAGAGCTGGCTGATATTCAGGATCTCTTCCTCCAAGCTCAAAAATGGTCCATTCCAATGAGCAGAAAATCAAGTAAAGGGAATAAGAGGCTTGCCTAAATGAACAAGGAGCTCCTGATTAAACTCAGACATTAAAAGGGATCATGCAAGAGGTGAAATCAGGGCAGGTGAACCAGGAGCAATATAGAGATACTGTCTGAGCATGCAGGAACACTAAAACCCACTTGGAATTGAAAATGGAAAGCAGTGCTAAAGACAACAAAAAACCTTCAGCAGCAAAAGGAATGGGACTACTGTTAAATGGTGCAGGGGTCTGGGAAAAAAAGGCACAAAAAAGCTCAAAGTACTGAATATCTTCTCCACCTGTCATACAAGTTGACCATGGGCCAGCAATGTGCACTTCTGGTAAAGAAGGCCAACAGCATTCTGGGTGGCATTAGGCAGAGAGTCACCAGCAGGTTGAAGGAGATGATTCTTTTCATCTGCTCTGCGTTGGTGAGGACATTTCTTGAATAATGGGTCCAGTGCCGGGCTTTCCAGAACAAGACAGGCATGGATATACTGGAGGGAGTTTACGGAAGGTCCAAGAAGGTAATGATTAAAGGACTGGAGTATTTATCATATAGGGAAACATTAGGAGAACTGGAACTGTTCAACTTGGAGAAGACCAAGGGAGGATCTTATCAACGTGTATAAATACCTGATAGTGGTGGGAGGGAGTAAATAAGGCTGAGTGACATTCTTCTCTGTTGACAAGGCACAAGGCAATGCACACAGTCTGATTCACAGGAAATCCAATTTGAGCATAAGAAAACACTTCTTGACTGTGAAGGTGTTCAAACACTGGAATGAGTTGCCCAGTGACCTTGTGGAGTCTCCACCTTTTCAGATATTCAAAACCCAACTGGACATGGCCCTGGTAACCTACTCTAACTGACTCTTCTTCAGTAGGGAGGTTGAACCTGGTGGTCTCCAGAGGTGCCTTCCCGCCCTAACTATTCTGTGATTCTGAGACTATGTGAAATTTTCTGATAATTTCAACTTTTATTTAAAAACAACAGAATTGTCCAGCCTTCCTGTCTGCAGAGGAAAGATTGAAAATATTTCCCAAGCATAATCTAGAGACAGCAAATCCACACCAACAAATAAAAGATCCAGTGGCTAATAGATTTTAAAATTCCATGTGAATTTGTGTTATTGCTTTTTCAGTGTTGACAATCTTGTTTTTTTCAAAGAAAAAGAATTTGTATTGTCAAAGAACTTCAGGAAATATAGTTTATCACTTTAGTCAGTCTGCCATTTTTTTTCTCATTGCACCTTTTTCTTTTGTTGATAGTTGAGCTGTAAAGTACTTCAGCATTTTTTTTCCTCACCTATTAAAATTTTTGTTGAAGCCATTAAGCTGTTATCAGTTACTCTCTATCCCATAAATACCCCTGCTTTTCTCCCCACCGGATTGCATGCATGAAATTCCTATCTGCTTTTATAAGGCCAGGCTATGTCAACGTGTTTCAGTGTTTCATTGGCTGAGAGATATAAGGGAGCATCAGGAAAAGCAACAAACCTTCATGGCATACCAGGTAGCAGAGAAAGTGGATCTGGCCCTGCTAGCCCTATTGCCACCAACATGGGGATACTGCTCTACAGAGGTGTCTCATACAGGATTAACCGGCACTGTACAAGCACTGCACAGCAAAGACATCCACAGATTCAGTTTTGAGAACTTAGCGGATATTTGTGGGATGAATTTTGCCTTAGGTGATTTTCCTGTACATTCTCTGGTGAATATATTCACCAGAACATGGTTGTCAAAAGTCAGAGAAATTAAATTTGATTTAATCTTTCATTCTTTTGATGAGCATAGGAACTCGAAACTCCCATGAAATTCTTTACAGCAGAATACAATGACCTTTGCTTCCATTACAGTTGCCTTTTTCTCCAGTGCTAGCCTAAAAATCTGTAGCAACTCAGGGAAAAAAGGGAATTGAATAGTGTTTGGAAAAAAAAAGTCCACGACACCAGCAGCTAGCACTATTTTGTTCATAAATTTAGTTCCTGAGATGTCCAGATGAGGCCACTGTGGTTTTATTATCCTGGTTTCGAGAAAAGAATTTAATCTGGTTACCTCGGAGTTTCCTGTCTCCATAACTGAGAGTGTGCTCAATAGCCTGTTTTTCTGTTGGAGAACAAAGGAAAGGAAAAGGTTATTTTTTTTCACACACTGGTAATGTCGGTCCCAAAAGCAGGAAGGGACCTGGACAATGGAAGCTGCAGATGTGGAAAGTTTTTTTAAGCCCCGCTGCTGCTGCTGTTCCTGCCTCATGAACAGCGGAGATGCAGCAGCAGAATAGCAGGAGATGCTGCTGGACTGAAGCAGAGCGAGGACTTTCGCCTGTGAAATGCTTCTTTAAAGCAACAGCCTGACCCAGGATATACCCTGTCATACCAGGGCTTCAAACTGACCTTGTGATGCAAAACCAGGAAAGGGGGTGGCGGAGTGTGGTGGCTGAGTCATCCTGTTGGGAAATGTGGATTTCTGTGAGGAGAGGCAGGGCCAAGGCCCCAGGCAGTTAATAAGAATTAACTTATTTTGGAGACCAAGGCAGAGGTGGTATTCTCCTTCCAAAATATCTGGCCAAAGAGGGGGGACAATGCGGTACAAGCAGCCTGTGCTCCCCTTGCTTCTTGTTCTTGTGGGGAGATGTGGGGAAGGAAGAGCTTGGCAGATATGTGGGAAGGCAAGCAAGGCAAGTACAGAGATACCCTCCAGAAGGCAGAATGTCATCAGCCTGCTAGTGCCAGCAGCGGAGATTAAAGGATGGAAAATCTGTAACTTTGTGAATGCTCACTTGAAGTCTTTTTTCCCTTGCATTTGAGCTTGCTGATGCAGAAGGGAATGCCTTTATTGAGTTCATTCATGCAGTGTGATAGCAGAAACTTCTTAAACAACATGACCCAGACTTGGGATTCTCAAGTGGTTTTCATTTGGACTCGTCCACCTGCTAGGGGCAAAGGAACATGTTGTTGCCTTACATCTCTGCTGTCTGGCAAGGCCACATTTTGCCTGACTTTGGCCTGAGGTTGAGTTTCCTCTCTTACATTGCATGGCTTCTCTGTCATAGGTTTGTCTCTGCCACTTTTGGTTGACACTTAACGAGGACACTGAGTCAGAGCTTATGGCTATGATGAGATTTAATGTGATGTTTGTTTGTAAACTAGCAAACATTGGCAGAAGGAGCTTGCGAGGGAGGGATCTGCGGCTCTCAGTCAGGCTGCCAACCCATTCTAACCAAACAGTAACAGCTGGCCTCCGTTCTCATCAGGCTCATCCAGAAACTCCAGGCTATGTAAAATTTCAGCCTCACACCTCTGAAAGGACTGGTTGTTTTTATGCTATGCAGACTTGCTAAGGTGCCTGCTTTAATCATGAGAAGCACTCTGCTGGCCACCGTCTCACGCTTTCTCGATGGGGCCCTGGCTCCTCTCATGTTGCAGGACCCCTGTTGCCCCTTTCTCTCGTCACTCTCCTCCCAGCCAGATGCAGCTCTAGGAGGGACTCAAAATTAAAAAGAGACTGAATAGTGCTTGGCGAAAAGAAAGCAATTGTGGGGACTGGGCTGTGCTTGCTGGAAGGCCCTGGCACTGAGCTGCAGCTTCATGGGCAGTCCCCTGTCATGCGAACTAATGCATGGCTTCGATGTGAAGCTTTCTGAAACGAGGCAGTGGAGAATGTATGTCCATCACCAGGTCTGTCAGGCAGATGCACAGCATCTTCATCATCATGGACCCACTGGAGAGGAAAAGCCCTGGAAATCTTGTACTATATTTGCTGTAATATTCACCTATTTTAAATGGTGCCTAAAGTCTTTGCATATCCTTTTAATAGTCCCTTTGAGTTCAAACTCAGTACATATTACTGTAGCATCACAATTTCCTTTCATCAGCAGAGTTAGCTTCAGCTGTTGTTGGGTATAATTACACCTCACTGCTTCCTTCCTCTCCCATCAGTCCCTCTATCCTGGACTTAAACATCACTTACAGTCTGAGCTATTTCACTGTTCATCACATTCTACCCCAGAATGTCCCAAGAAGATCAGAAAGTTCACTGAGATAGAAGCATGACTTCGTTTTCTGCGGCACAAAAATACCCAAAATAACAAAATGGAAATAGGTCCCCAAATATGTATTGATAGATGCAAGGTATCCCAGGACATTTAGGGCAAGGTATTTGAGTAGCTCTATTTATGGTATGATTGCTGAACTCAGAGACGTGGGTAGCAAGCAATCATCTGAGTAGGTGCAGATGCTTTTGGAAAATGTCACTGCTGTAGTAAACGTGGTACCCTTTCTGAAGAGAAAGAGGCCTATCCTTCTCACAAAACTACTATGAAAGCTAACGTTTTGCACTGGTGTTAACTTAGAAAAAAAAAAAAAAGCAGAAAGCAAGGTCTCAGGTGAAAATTCATTACCACTTCTGCAGATTCATTACCACCTCCGCAGAATGCAAGGTCTTCTGGTGGACTGGTAATTATTTCAGTGAAGTCAGCAACATCAAAATAAAAATGATTTTGCAAATGGCTTTTAATCTGAACCGAAATGGTGTTTTTCTTTCTTCTGTAGCTCAGCTGTTTGTGTTTTGAAGTTGCTCTTGTTAATTGTCCTGCAGCCACAGCATGCACCAGATAGCCAAGAAAGCTGACATGGTGAAGTTATATACAGCATCCTTGTGACCTTTTTGCTGAGAAGATACGTATCTAACTAATAAAGCCCAGGTCAAGTGACAGTGACAGCTGTCTGGTGGTGTTCACTTTGAATTGAACAGGTTTGCTCCGAAGTCAGGAGCAAGTATTTCATTACAGACCTTGCACGATGAACAACATAAGCCCCCCAAAGAGAAGCTTTCCCTTAGGAACTACAGAAGCTGCAGCGATGGACGGAGGTGCATTTCACAGGCTCCTCCTCATCTCCTTGCTCTGACTTTCCTGCCTTCTGCAAGCTGCCAACCTCGGTCGACATTTGCATACTGGTGTAGTATTCGCAAGGGAAGAAATTCTAGCTTCATCTACCCGGAGCAACCCGGCGTGTTATGGGCACTGGGCATTCGAAGAACGAGAGACGAGGCAGCATGTTTTTTCTGAGGAAAGGCCAGAAGTTGCCTGCCTGGGAAGATGCTCTTCTCTCAGGAAAAGAGCCCAAGTCGCTGTTAAAACGTGGATTATATTATGTCAGCTTAAGCCTGATAATGAAGGGGATGACCAGTGTGCCTGATTTCTTGTGGGGATTATCGGAGGTGCAGAAATTAAACCTTTCGCACAACAGGCTGGTAATGATCCCTCCTTCACTGGGGAAACTGGACAGACTGGCCGTGCTGAACCTGTGTGGCAATTGCCTCAAGTGTCTCCCTAAAGAGATCGGACTGCTGCGGCACCTGAAGGTTTTGTTTGTCAATATGAATTGCCTGACAGAAGTGCCAGCGGAGCTCAGCCTGTGCAGGAAGCTGGAAGTCTTGAGCCTCTCGCACAACCGCATCTCACAACTGCCTGCAAGCTTCACGGATCTGACCAGTCTAAGGAAGCTGAACCTCAGTAACAATCGCTTTGTTCAAATTCCCCTCTGCGTTTTTGCTTTGAGGAGTTTAGACTTCCTGCACTTAGGGTCGAATAGGCTGGAAAACATTGCAGAGAGCGTCCAGTATCTAATCAATTTGCAAATCTTTATTGTAGAGAATAATAATATCCGCACTTTGCCACGGTCCCTCTGCTTCATCACCACTCTTGAGCTACTAAACATAGATTACAATTCAATCCAGACTCTTCCAGATGACCTCTACCTGCTGCGCAGACTGCCCAGAATTGCATGGAATCCAATGGACAAAGGACTCCACCTGTCACACAACCCGCTGTCCCGACCACTGCCAGAGATCGTGGAGGGAGGACTCGATGTCCTCTTCAGCTACCTCAAAGAGAAAAAGGAGCACAGCTAAATGGTCACCAAATTTCGGATTAACCCTGTCATCAAGACTCAATCATGTCGTTGCACTTTCCTGGGCAAGCATTTCCACTTGGCAACACTTGGATTTTGAAGACTACAGATGTTTCAGTGAAGGTTTGCTGAAAGCAAGTAAAATATGATATTCTTGCTTAGGTGTGTGAAGAGTAAACCTGCTGAAAATATCCATCTCTGCAGCCTTCAATGTGGCACTGTTTGTTTTTTCAGGAAAAAAAAAGGAAAAGAAAAAGACATGATAAAATGTTTGGTCTTCATTTGACAAAAACAAATTAAGGTAGGCTGCAAGAACTGCAGAAGTGTATATTTGCCAGCTATTAGGTTGGTGAAATATTCATATATATTGGATTTACTGTATGCGATGTGTCGTTGCACTTTAACTCCCGTTCACTTCTTCATACACAGATAAACCACTATATAAACAAGCACTGTTATCTCAAAGAATCTCAAGGAAAATATTTAATTTACTTTCAGCGGAGAATATATCCTGAGCGATATTAGCCAACAGGCAGGTTATTACTGGCTGGTTCAATATCGCTTGTTGTTTCATGCCGCAGCTGTGAGCTAGCCAATATAAACTAGAGGTGAAGCTTCCATGTGGTGAAGGGACTTCTGTGTTCTTTGGAAGAAGACCATCAACCTCCTGAAGGCCAAGAGTTCCGTCCCTTGGACGTGGGGGCTTTGCTGAAGAGCCCACTGGGGTCCCGGTAGAGATATGCGATGCCCACGGAAAAGGGGCACCCCACCAAGCAGAGAAGTGGCACAGGGGCTGTCTCCCATGAAATGAAGGCTGCCAGATGCAGTGGCTCCTCACCTGATGAACGACAGCACACGGGTCCTCTTTGCACTGCCCTGCAATCGGAGCCACGGGGTAACTTTCCTCCAGAGGGAGGACACCTCCTAAAGGTGAAATGAGATCATTTTTCTTTCAGGAAAAGCCGTATCAAAGCAAACATCAGCTTAAGCAGGAGCTGCAAGAACAGATATCATTTCTGTGGTTTTCAGCATCAGCCAGCAGCATAAAAGTCAGGTGTTGTATGATTTCTCATATTGATCTTTAGTGCATGCCCTGCATCAAAGTTTCAGCTAGTAATAAGAAGTGGTAGAATGAAAGAGCTGTTAACAGTTTATGCCATCTGTTTTTTTTTCTCCACCAGTATTAAAGAGGAACAACTCTATTGAAATCAGTAGAGATAAATACTAGTAATTGCAACATAAAAGTGGAATGAGCCCATAATTTCTAAACTAATTAAAAACATTCAAAGTCACTTTTAAGATACTTCCTATCCTATGTCAGATCTCAGGAATCAATGCGTGTTTTCCAAAGCCCAATTTGTTCCAAATTAGGGAAGGTTGTGGGAGGCTGAACTTGCTTCTAATGAAATAAGTGGACAACTCTCATCTGAGGGAAACCGCTTTCATCAGTGGTGATAAAAACAGTAAAAACAACAGACAGTCATGCAGTTCATAGGTACATGCAAATAAATCCAGTACCTCTGAATATCCTAATGTTACCAATGCAGTACTGAACACAGCAATGAAGAACCAATGTTCAGAGAATATTTCATTCTGGGGCTGCTTATTCTGACTTTTCTTTCTATTATGTTGCATTGTTTTGCA
>JAVCKT010012805.1:0-12528 GCA_032273925.1 Rhynchotus rufescens
AAAAAAACACCATTTTTTTTTTTTTTTTTTTTTTTTTTTAATAAACAAAAGCTGAGTTTTGCTTGCTATACATGGGGACTGCTTTTCATTTACTCCATTCCTGTGCTTGAGACAAGAGTGGAAAATAAATGTGATCAGAGTCATTTTTGCATTGATTCAAATGCAAAAAGGAAGTTGATTTAAAGAACTTGTGCAGAATTGCCTGGCAACATGTTTTAAGAAAACTTAGAAATATCCAAATTTCTGTTTTGCTTTCCAGTGCCCCGGGAAGAAAATAGCTGCAATTTAATATACTTTGCCACACACCCAACATAACTCTGATGTGGTCCATATATACCCCCAGAGCTCCTTGGTGCAAAATATTTTTCCCTTTGTGTTTTGATATTTAGAGAGGATTTAAGTTTTAGCTGACTTGTGATAAATGCGTTAGAATATTCCCACTTTACTTCAATATGCCCTGGTCACACAAGGTGTAGGAACTCCTGCTGATCCTGTAGACTTTTCTGTTGGGTTGCAATAGATGTTAATCTTCAGTATGTGTTGGGGATATAGAGCCCAGGGTAGTCCAAGGTCTCCTTTCAGGAATATAGATGGTGCAAGTGAACTGGGATTCAGGGTTTGGTGACTGATATTTGACTGCTTTTGTTGCTTGCTTCAGGATCTAAACAAATTGAGCCTTGCCAAAAGTCCCTTGCAGGTGAGGTTCCAAAATATTTTAAGGCTCGAAGTTTGCATATTGCTTTGATACCGGTTTTAACAGATTACTAATGTAGTCACACCTTCTCTTACCTCAAGATGGGAAGGAAAGTTGTTGACCAAGGATCTCACTCCACTGAAATGGTTGGTCTTATTGCTGTTTGGGAAGAAAACGATTTGCAGGAAGGGCAACTCCTCTTCATTTGTATGAGGGCAAACCCTGCCCCCTTGCCATCTGTTTCTTTTACCATTTTGTGCATTCCTACAGCATAACTTAACTAAACACCATCCTGCTGGTAAAATTATGTCATTTTCACTCAGTGGGAACTGTCAACACCAGTAAGATGCTTCATTAAAGAGAAACCATCAGATGATGCACTAACTCATTCTCGATCAGTCATCATTTTACACAGCTGTTGGGAGCCTTCCTTTCTTTCTTCAAGAACAAGTTTGAAGCTCATGGTAGTACAAAATGGTGTGATGCTAAAATTTGCATCATTTTTCAAAGCTTTCATTATAAGATTTCTGTTCATTACATCTTACTTTTTAACCATAGCTTACACTCCTATGGATCCTTGGAAGAATTGCCTCTAATCTTTTCAGTTTGGCTCTTTTAGAAGGAAGCATCTTTACCAGCAACTGTCAGTAACACCTCTAGTGTCTTGAGCTCTGTGTGGTAATGTTAGCATGATCAGCAATATTTAGAGATTGGAGTTAGCTGTGATATTCTGAATTTTGGTCAGTTTTAATAAAAAATGAAAAAGATTTTGCAGTCTAAAGATTATTTTAATCTATTTTAGTCTGGTCAGAATGTTTTAAAAGCTTGAATTAGGATGGAGAGAGAGGGTTGTGATATGAATTGGAATTTTTAGTTCTACAAAATGCTTTGAAAATTTCATTCTCGGTATATGTAAATACAAAGTTAAGAGAATAATGTCTGTGGTTAGATAGAATACGTGTATTCAGTGCCATACAGAGATACTGAACTCACTAGTGTCACTGATGGCTAATTTAGAAGCTTGAATGCTGGCTATCAGAATTGTATATATTTTTTCAGCAAACCTTAATTCCCTGTGATAATTGTTCAAAGAAATTTTATTTCTGTTTATTAAATAATCTATTAGAATTTTATTAAATTAAATTATTAGAATTAATTATTCCAATAAAAATAATTTAATTAATTAAAATTTAATTCAACAATGAGAGATTCACTGATGCTTTGGGAGGCCTCTCCTTAAAAAGATAAAATGTACCAGAAAAGTGACTTCTTGTCATTATGCATTGGTACAATGATCCAATTTAATATAACAAAAGTACAGGCAGTTAATGAGGTTACCCTTGGTTTACCCCATTTGTCATCATAAAGTACTGTACTCTAATTAAAGGTGAACTTTCCATAAGAAGACCCCATTTGTCTCCTGTGATTTTCCAGAGTGTTTGGGCTAAAATGTTCTGTGCCCAGTAGTTGCCCAAGAATTTTTTTTTTTTTTGAACTCCAACTAGATTCTCCAACTGTTTCTGACAGACAGATTGATTTGCAGCCATCTTATTGGGAAACATTCAGTGTCTATGCTGTAAATGAAAAGCTTGAAATTTGGTTGCAAGCTTTCTTGTATGTAAGGCACATTCCCTTTTCTGGATATATGGAGTGAGGAAAATGGAAGTGCAGTTTCAGGGCACAGTTCAGCAGGGATATTTTGTGTTTCAGACATGCTTCAGCTCAGGGCTGGAGGTACAAATCAGTGGAAGAAAAAGCACTTAGAGTAAGACAAAGATATCTTTATGAAGCTAGAACTGATGAAGTCAGTCAAGGAGGAAGTTGCAGCTATGAAAACTATGAAAATGAGTGTCATAGGTAGCAAGGAATCTCATAGATGTCCAAGATGCACATTCAGGAGTATCAGCATTAGCAGGACCTGTGCAATTAGGCATTGTGTTAAGTGTTGATATATGATCATGCTTATGTGGGATCTCTATCTCATAAGTTGATCAAAGTTGTGAAAAGTGGAGTATTATTATGCAAGAACAGAACTCTTACAGAGAATGAGGTCACATCTTAAGTGGGTAGGTGTTACAGGATGATATCAGTGGACATTGAAACACTTGAGTTCTGTCCTCCATGTCAGAGTTTTGTATGGTTCTGAATAATGTTATGAAATGTTGAGAATGCTGCAAAGTTAATTGTTCAAACTACTGATTAACACCAAACTATTATTCCTAATCTATGCTGAATGTACATTGTATGCTATATAGTGTTAATGAGTTCAGCTTCTAAGAGCAAACCCACAGCTTTTATTATTAAAGAATAATTGAATAATATTCCAGTAACTAGAAGTGAAACCCCTTTTTTAGCAGCAGGATCACATTATCTTATTTCACAAATAAGTCATTTATTTCACTATTATAACTATGGTCAGTCTTGAGACATTAGATGCAAATGCATAGATGCAAAAGCATATAAGTTGTCTCAGTGAAGGCTGCTATAGTGAAACTTAGACCTAACCAACATTGTATTTCTATACTTGCTAGGCCTATTTTGTGTAAATATTCCTGTTTAATTGGTCAGAAATTTATGCATATTTACACAGATTCAAGTAAATCGCAAGAAGCTGTCTGAAACTCCTAAACACCTCTGCAAAGCAATGCAGATCTGAATTAAAAACGTCCTTGCATTCAAGAATTCAAGAAGAGCTGGTACATGGTGGTTAAGGTGCTCTTTAGTAAGTATGTATGGCTAAGGTGCTGTCTAGTACATACTTGCTTGAGTTAGTAAAAACCCTGGTGAAACTTGCTACGAGAAGTTATTTAATGTCCACAGTAAGTGGTTGTAGTTGCATTAATACTATGCATACATCAAGGCTCATTAAAATGTCATCTGTGCATGTAGTTCTCTCAGATGTGAGGTGTGACCTGGTGCAATTCACTGCATTAACATGAGTAGTACAAGCATGGAGATAACATCGTATACAAAGAGAGCCAAAAATAATATTATCTTTGTGTTTCCTGAAGAAAGTCTTTGTTGATGAGTAAGACTGGCAAAGTCAGAGGCGGCTGTCATTGGCAAAGTAGCTGCTGATTCATGATACCCTTAGACCTGTGACATTTTGAAAGTGCTGTAGGTTAGAAATGGTGCACTGATTATTTGGATTCTATCAGAAGAATGTTGCTTTTTGAAATAATAATCATACTAATGTATTATTTTGTTCAATACCAACATTTCACTTCAGTAAAGCAAAGCAAAGGTTGCAATCTATTCATCAAGCAACTATTCTTTTACATAGTGTTATGTCAGACGAACTTGACAAGTGCCTACTGATATTCAGCTATGTCTGAAGAAAATAGAGGTAGCAGAATGTGACCCATTAAATTATAAGTATTTTCAAATGGAAGTCTTTATACTTTTTGGCAAAAAATAATCCAAAACCTTTCATATAAAATATGTTGGTAATTAGGAATGCAATCAATGTAAATATTTGATTCATTATGTTCTTGCAACAAGTGTGTTCATAAATTTAACAGCACAGCATTACAATAGCAGAAAGTAGTAGAGAAAGAAGTTTTAAATAGTTTGACTCATCAGTATTAAACCAGGCTGCTTGAATAAGTTCTTACCAGTATTTATTACACTGCAGGACCTTTTTTCAAAGAGAAGCTGCGTTTGAATAATGCTGGTGAAAGTGTGCATGTGTAGAGACAAGTGGAGTAAAAGGGCAAATCTCTTTTCATTCTCCTAAACACCCACCTACCCTCCTCCTCCTCCTCCTTTCCCCCCTGCCTCCCATGGGGATTTAGTAGCTGCAGAAGTTAACACTGACTGCACTCATTCTTAGTCATCACTAGCAGAAGTAGGAATGACAGATTAAGGTCCTCTTGTCACTTTACGGCAGCTCCATCCTTAAATCAGGGACCCAGCATCAGCAGATGTTAACCTGGGTAGCTTGACCTCTCTCACAGGACAGAAACTCTCGTCTAAGGTCTGCTGCAATTTTAACACTCATTTCTGGTCAAGGACCTATTTTCTAACCTCAGATTTTGCTAGCCAATGGGTGCTACTCCAATCTTTTTCCTCTTGAATTTTCCCCCAACACAGGCCAAAACAAAATAACAGAAAATATATGCAATAAATAGGTTTTAATGATGTTCTGCTTTTCTAGCCTACATTGTAGGTTATTATTGTTATCACCGTTGCCATGGCTATTACTAGGAATACCAGTGTTTTATATCTTACCATCAGTGTTCTTGCTTTTGTCACCTTCCAGCTAGTCTACAACAGCTACAGCTAAACGTGGAGGCTGTGGTACAGAGAAGGCTTTCAGATACTGCAGAATAGTTTGCATGTCTTCAGCCTCACAGGCATGTGTGGGGCATAAGATTTATTTCCTTGCAGTGCCTTTCATGGGTGTTGTCTGTCTTCACCATTAAAGCCTTTATGCTCTAACCCTGCATGTCTGGCTAATCATCTGCTGGCCTTGGTTGAAGGGGATAAATGATGAAGTCCATCTGGACCCTTTTGCAGCTTGATGCTCATTCATACTCTTCTACTCTTTGGATAAAGTTGGCTGTGACATAATGTGATATGGGAGTGGAAATTAAACAGAGTGAACAAAGTATGTTGCCTGCAATCTATTATTGTTGCCCACAGACTAGAGAAGATAGGGACCACTGCTCTACCATAAATGCTGCTGTCACCTTTATAGGAGCTGATCTGGCACCAGAATAAACTTTTCTAGGTACTAAATGTTCACATGAATTTCATCATCTGCTATTTTGTGTACACATTTGTGTTATGTAATTAAACATATTGAATACTGTCTATATTTAAAAGTAAAATCCTACAGGACTAAAACTTTAGTCAAAGAAGCAATGAAAAGAAAAACTCATGCAAAATAAGACACACTGGCTGGCATACATGGAAGAGACCATGTGACAAGTTTATTCTCACTGATGTATTGCAGAGGGTGCTCATCCTTCAGGACTTCATACAGTATAAGAACCTCATGCAGTTTGATTTTTCATGTTGATACTTATTCTATAAATATTAGCATTTGCATACATTTAGAAATGGACTGTCACAACTTTCTGAACAGTCACTAAATGTTTTTATAGAGTGAGATACTAGTCTTTCTTGCTACAGATGATTTGGAAAACAGTACAAACTAATTTAAAGACTAACAAAAATGGATACAGTTCACTTTGGTTTTCATCAGGTTTAAATCAGCACAGTGTCTTGAAATGTCAGCTGGTGGGATTACTTCACTGCTAGTGGTATAAATATGCAGAACTCTTTTGTCTTCCATCAGAGATACAGCATTTCAAGTGGCCTCCTTTGCATTTCTGTTAGAATGAACTGCACAATTCATTTTACCTTGACTATAAGTCTAGCTGGTAAATTCTGTTCAGGATAGCAGTATCATTTTATTTACTTATTTCATTCCTGCAGGGCACTTGCTTGGACTTTCCCACGATGACTCCAAATTCTGTGAGGAGAACTTTGGCTCCATGGAAGACAAACGCTTGATGTCCTCCATTCTCACTAGCATTGATGCTTCCAAACCCTGGTCAAAATGCACTTCAGCAACTATAACAGAATTTTTCGATGATGGTCATGGTATGTACTATCACTCCTGGGTCTGCTACATGTCTTTTTTTGCTATGAACCATTTTAGGAATATTAACGTTTTATACCAGCTTTTTCATTCTGTGCTTATCTTCAGGATGATTTTGGGGGTGCTTACAGAAAAAGTCAATTGTCTCAAAGACTGGCAAAGGCTTTGTGTGGTTGCATACAAAGGAAAAGAGAGAGTTGATATAGCATATATTGGCAAAAATTTGGCTTGGAACATGACAAGCTTTTTTAAAAGCATGAAATTAATTTTGTTTTTCCAAATGCTACAGAAACAAATTCAGAAAGTACTTTAAACAGAGGACAGGGAAATGCTTTGGTTTCTCACTGAAGTTAAAAGGGGTGTTATGGTCTGCTTAGTGTTAACTACACATATGAGCAGAGTGTATGCATATAATTCTTACTACCATTAATGACATTTATTATTCTTATAAAGCAAGTACTAGAAGGGTCACAAGCAAGAATTAGAGCCCCCAGTGACAAAAGACTTCTTCTGCCCAGAAGCCTAGCGTCTACGTCTTTAAAGTAATATTTGTAAAATATGTCCTTTATTCTTTGGAGAGTAAGTGCAAAACTTTCATTTTGCAAAACGTTAATAATAAAGCATAGTCTGCACTTTTAAATGATTTTTAAAGTCTTCCTTGTGCTCCCAGAGAAACTGTAGTTCTTAAATAAGCCATTCAAATTCCAAAATGCTGAGATAAAAATGACATAATTGACTGAATGGACCAAGTTGTTATGGTAACTGAAATACTTATGGATAAAAAGTATGGTATGCCAGCTGAATGTAAAGAGTTTTTTTCTTTTAAATATTTTGCTGGCTAATTTCAGTGCTCTCCAAAATATTTTCTCTTATATTCTTGTATCTGGAGAATTACTTCATTTTTTTTCTTTCAATTTTATTAGACCCATTAATCTATGCTGTCCTATTTTATGATCCATATTGCTCTGGCATTGACTTTAGCAACTTGATTTCCACATGTGTAAGAGATCTGTCCTTTCTGAGCTCAGTTACTTTCATTGCCTTTAGTCTCACCTGGGAGTTTCACAGTATATGCTCTCTGGGGTGAGAATGGCACCTTAGCAGCCGTCTTTCTATCACCTCTTAGAGCAAGAAACTCTAAGCCCCAGTTCCTCCTATGTTCTTCTCCTCTAGGAAGGTGAAAAAGGTTTCTGTTTCCTCCCTTTTTTATGTGATCTGGCTTCTTCACTGTACTGTGCATCCAGACAGCTACTTTCCCGACAACAAAGAACGTGAAGACAGCATCTCTGCCACCCACCTCACCTTTGGCTCGTGTATACTGAGACATACTTGAAATTTGGGCCTTTACCCATGAACTAGTCCCTCTCTCCCCAGAAAGAGGAGTAACAGGCAAACTGACAGATCTAGAAATAGAAATTCTGCAATTTCTTTTTTTCAGTAGGAGTAAGTAACAGCTTCAAATCTTTCAGAGTCACATCATGGTCTTCTTGTTCAGAATGAGTGTTGCCTTCCTGTAATTCGTTTAATAGTCTAAAGTGGCTGACACAGCTCACAAAGTCATTTATTTTATATTGCACATAGGGAGCTTAGGATCTATAAGTTAGTTAAGAGATGGATGGGAGTACATTTCTATTTCTAATACTGATGAGTAGCTGTCCTTCAGGCACATAGCCTAGTAATTTTTCCAACATGATGAAAAAATTCTTGGAAAAATTGAGCCTTTAGTCTTATCTGGAAATCATTTTTATTATTGAGTCTATTGGTGTTACACCAGGAAGATAATGTTTAGGGAATGTGTTTTCTTGATAGGTCAGGCCTTCAGAGACCTGTTTTCAAAGTAGAAGTCTTATTTTTATGTGAAGTTTATTTTTTTCCATAGCTATTTAAGTTAAAGATTTGTCTTAAGAGAACATAAACATTCTCCATGAAACCAAACAAATATGAAAGTCACTTTTAAAAAGTAGTTTCCTGTCTTATAAATCTAGAAAGTAATGTTAGAAAGGGGATTCATCTTGTTAAACATGCATACTTACTATGTAGATAGCTACACATCAACTGAGTATTTAAATTTCCATTACAGTGAGGAGTTGTCTTATCAACGGCATCAATGATATGTTTGCATCAGTGGTGCTGAATTACACTATACACTGCTTGTACTGACCAGTGGAAACTGAGAGTTGGCTGAACTGCAGACATTGGAATTACATGCCGCTAAAGTAGGATAAAAAAAATCCCAATGTAAATGTTTTGTGCAGGTCTGGGGAAGATCAGGGTGCTGATTCTCTGTCCTCTGTAGCCCAGTCTGAGAACTATAATTGTTATTACCATGATTTCATCATGAGATTTACAGTCATTTATTAACCTCACTCAGCAGTTTGACATTTAGGAAGAAAAAGTTCAGTTAGTGTCCAGAAGGCAGGTGACATTTATTTTCATTCACTTTTAGCCTGCTCTTCCCTAAGGTACTAATTGCCTTTATTATCATATCAGCTGCTAGCCTGTGATATGATTTCATGCAATTTATTGTGTTTAGTCAGTGTGCTTAGTGCTCTGTGTATTCTGAAAAATAAGCCTATTCCTATTTTAATTAATTTATGACCTGCTTATCTGCTTCCTGCACATATTTTATTCTGCCTGTTCTTCCAGGGCGTATTGCCCATAACACTGAGGAGAGACAATGAGGTGGCACCATTACCACTGTCATTAGGCAAGAATGTTGCTCTTTTCCAGGGTGCACAGATATTCCTTGGAACTCAGGACCAATAGTAGGAATAGTAGTATATACCTGTTCTATGTACTGTAGTGTAGTGAAGTGAAGTCCTTTCTGTCCCCTTACCCAGGCAGTCCAGGGCAAACCTTCTCCAGCTCTTACCTCCATGTTTTCTGACCATTGCAAAGTAGGAGGTTAGACAAGGTGGTGGTAGAAACACCTGCACTTCGCTGGAACTTGTCTAAACAGAGATTACTACTGTTGCTGTCTATAAATGCAAAGACAGGTTTTTTTTCAATGGGTAAGCCTTCAGGGCCTTTCCTATCTTCAGTTTCAAATTTATCATGTGAGATGAACTGGAATGTATGGCTTTGTAGTGTGTGTGTTTCCTCAGAGCAGTATCAGTTAAGAGCAGTGTCAGTTAAGGGGAACTTTGAAACTCACTACCCTTCTGTTTGGGATGGGGGAAATAATACTGTATTTGCAACATATGGTTCTGAAACTTGTTTACTATTTAGGTATGAAAATTATCTCTCTGAGTGTTAACTAATGCCTGAAAATTCAAGTGTATACAAGAATATGATTTTTCTTCTAATTCTTTATATTCAGATTTTCCATCATGTCAGTTAGGGTGGATCATAGTGATTCAAAATACTGAATAGTGGTTGCACTGTGGGAATTTGATAAGCACTGCACTATTTACTAGAAGTGTGTACCTCCTCCAAAGGTTGACTTGGTCGTCTTGTCATTGACCCACCACTAGTGCAGCTTCTTCCTTCATACAAAGTTCACGAAGTAGAAGAGTATAATCTGTTCTCTAATTTCATAAGATGTATTTTTGACAGAAACTGTTGCCAATGATTTCCTCCTTAGAAACCCAGGCAACCTACTTTATAGAAAACATCTGTGCTTCCTCACTTTTCACCATATTTTTGTAATATTTTGCACTATAAAGAGCTTTGAACAGTAGGGTACTTTTAATTATCTTTATCTCATTGCAGTCATCTCACCAGTTAGCACTGGCACACCTTGTCTTCATTAAAAAGTCAGCATAATACAGATTAAAGATAAAAGCAGGGTAAATCAAGGTCAGCAAAGCACAGATGAAACAACAAGTTTAACAAGGTAGAGGGTTTTCAGTAGGGAGTGATGATTCAGAAAGGATTTTTGGCTGAATATGGCTAATTGGCCTTCATCGTTAGAGGGAAAAAAAAAGAATAGTTACACTAAATGTGTGTTCTGGAGGGAAAACACAAACCATTGTTTGAGTGATGGGACATTTATTTATTTAAATGCACTATTATATCTTGGACCTACGGTGAGATTTTTACAGTGAGCCTTTTTTACCCATGATCCAACTGAAGAATACTGGTGTGAGTTGCAAAGTGTGATAAGGCGTTCTAAATTATTTTGGCCAAGGATAAGGGAAGCTTGCCTAGACCACATAACCCTTTTCTGGGATGTAAAAGAGGTTATGCTGAATAAATAATTCTGTATGACAAGCAAGGTTTTCAGTAGTGGGGAAAAAAAACAGTAGATATTTTTCAAGAATCAGAATGTGAATTCCCATTCTTAGAACGTGTAGCAGACAAACTGTAACTTCTGCATAATTATTCTGCATTATCTTCTGTGTATTATGTATATAATCTTTATTCATTTTTTTTTTCTGTTTTAAATGCAATGTGTAGCACTCTTCAAAACAACTCTGAAGTATCCTTCCTTACAAGGGAAACTCAGTGGAGATTTACCACGAACATTAACTTTGATATGCAGCTTTTATTTTCCCTTTGATCCATTTTTTTAATTCCTATTTTGTAAGGGCCTCATCGGCTACAAGTCTTTTGGATTGATTTTTTTGTGTGTGTAATTTTTTTTCTGGCTTCCCAGAAGCTTTACCATTTCAAAAGCGCTGGCTCAAAATTCACAAGAAGGCTTTGCTTACTTTGCCACGCATCCTGATCATTGCTTAAATGACAAATTGATAAATAGGCCGGAATATGTTCAGAGTCGATTTGAATAAAGGAAGCAGAGTGTAAGGCTGAGTGGACGTCAGTAAAATTCATTTCCAGCCTTGGACTGGAAATAGACAGCTTGACACCTGGGACATTGCTGAGAGGACAGACTTGCAACCATGCGACCTTGTCTAGAACCTGATGATACCTCTGGGAGTCATTCCGGGGGTGTCACAGCATCCTCCGAACGAGGTTCACAGCTATTACCAGCCTGCCTAACTCAAATAACAAATTTACAGTACTGCAGAGAAACTTAGGGCAGTGAGTAATAACACGTTGGGTTGCTCTTCCAGGCAACTGCTTGTTGGACCAACCAAGAAAGCAGATCCTGGGCCCTGAGGAGCTCCCGGGACAGACTTACGATGCCATTCGCCAGTGCAAGCTGGCCTTCGGAGATGAGTACACGGTGTGTCCTGGCATGGACGTGTGCTCTCGCCTCTGGTGTGCTGTGGTCCGCCAGGGCCAGATGGTCTGTCTGACTAAGAAGCTACCTGCCGTGGAGGGGACGCCCTGTGGGAAAGGGAGGATCTGCCTGCAGGGAAAATGCGTTGACAAAACCAAGAAGAAATATTACTCGGTAAGTCATCGGCTATGATTCTAGGAAATTTCTGAAGGCAAAACCCTGAAAGGTGATGATTTCCATGGGAGTGGAAGGATTTTGACAATGTTGGTCCGAAGAGCTGCTTTATTTTTTAACATGTAGTTGGCATTTTATTAATGAGGGATATAGGAAAAGCATTACTGAATTCGAGGATGATTTCTTTTTCTTGAGGTATGAAAGCCTTCATTCCTGGCAAACTGAGAGGAGGATTTACACATTCAGGTTCTCCTACAAAACAGGAGAACAGTTCAAATCAATTTGTAGCATCTTTATTTTTAGAAAATAACCTTCTTTTTCATGCAACAGTTGTAAATTGGTGCACTGTTCTATTTAGGGAGCCAAATTAACAGAGTTGCAAATTGTATCTGATGGCTCTGTCTCTAGCCCCAGTATTCCTGGAACGTCAACCTCTTGGTTCCGTAGCAACTTTGACTTCACTGTTCTTGTCAGACTTTTTCATGTTGCACCTTCATTTCTTAAATTCAATCTTTCGCATTTACAAAAGAGAAAAATAGAGACAATCATTGGCGTGGATGATGGCCAATGTATTTTGAGTGGATGACTGACTTGGTGAAACTGTGGATATTGACTCATATTTGTATGTAGTGTGTGTGTGAAGTAGGCCTTTGGAAACAAAACTCGTTAACATAAGATATTGAACACTCTTCCTCAGAATGGAGATTCAGATATAGTTATAAATCCTTGCATAAATTGATTATATTGTGATTAGGTCTCATAATGCAGAACAATCACAGAATCCCTGGCAGCTAGTTTAAATGGGCCTATGGTAGAAGAACAAAAAAATGAGAAGGCATATATGAGAGTATAGTTAGTATTTTTAGTAAGATGTGTGCATTTTGGGAAATACGCCGAAGCTGGCTGTGCAGAATGAAGTACAGTATT
>JAVCKT010012806.1:0-29102 GCA_032273925.1 Rhynchotus rufescens
AAAAAGAAGGGGGGGGGGGGAGGAAAAAAGCATATTTAAGGCTGCTACTCTGCTGATATTTGAATACCACCACAGCAGATGTAACTGCCTGGTCCCAGTTGTGCAGTGCAGTTCCTTGGTAAGGATGTGTCTGGTGACAGATGTAGCTCAGCAAGCTGCTGTGCTCACTGCTCGGTTTTGCCATCCTGTTGCTGCTAACTGAGGCAGTGACCTTTGCCAAATTACCAAATGTCTTGCAGCGTCGTTTCTTCTCATGTAAACTACTCCATCAGGCTGTCCTAAACCTTGCTTAACTTGCTTAAGAATTTTTTTTGGAAAGGAGTCCCTTCAGCTCTACATGAGTCTTTGGTGGGCAAAAGGAAAATATGTTAGTGGGTGACAAAATGAAGTACTCAATTGGAAATGAGCAAATATATTTCCTCTATAAAAACAATCCTGTGCTAATTTGTGTGTGCAGTAGTGGCATAGTCCCATAAAGTTGCAACAGAATAAAAACATATTCAGGTTTTAAAAATCTTAGCACACTGTCATTTAGAATGCTGTTCACTTTAAGTGGAGAGACCTTGCTGTATCCACTGCAGACTCAAATATCTTATTCCATATATAGACCAAATTTTGCATTTAATTTTGATTTCACTGGACTTAGACTGCTAAAATTGCAGACTTCTTGGATTGGATCATGTTAGGCAGCAATGTGATGAGTCCTCCTCACACAGATATTTAATTTGATATTGTACCATACACACTCAGGAGCAGTATGCATGTGCTACCTTGTGTTTATTTTTGTTGTCTTTTTAGGTGTTTCATTTTGCAGATTCAACACTATTTTGCTGTAATTTCAAGTGTGACAACATTTCTTTTTCCTGGAGAAAGAATATAGCTAGCAATGTTTTTTATTATGTGTCTATACAATTCTGCTTGGCAGCATTAGAACGCAAACCAAAAAAAGTTTCTGAAATACCATACATCCCCCAGAACAAATGTGAATTTCTGGTTTTATTTTAACTGTAGTCTAGCTTGATATAAGAAACTGTTGAGAGGCTTTAGTATATGCCTTGAAAAAGTGTGAAGGGACTGAAAGTGTTTTCTTCAGAAAAGGGGGGGGGGAAAAAAAGTACGTATTTGATGAGAATAAAATTAGGATTTCCTGTTAATTACGATGAAAACTCACTGCTGCTCATTTGTTAAAAGCTGCACTTCTGGGAGGGAAGAGACCCCTTTCTGGCTGAGGACTAATACAGCTACACATGAGAGATTCAGAATATCCCCAGGGATCCAGTTCTGGGACTAGGCTCTCCCGGGAGACTGCCGAAAACTACTTGTGATGTGACCGTGAGACTCCAAAAATATGCTGGGCAAATGCACATTTTATAGTTACTGCCTTTGTTCTTGCAATGGTTTCACAGGAGTATTGTTTGGAAATAACTCATTTTAGTGAGAAATGGCTGCTGAGTAGCCTGGGCACAGGTAGAAGGTGAGATTTGACTGCTGACCTTTAGGAGCAGCTTGTTCTGTGCCCCTGTCAGTGGAGGGCTCTCTTCAAGAGTTCCCTTCTTAACTTGTTTCCTTAGAGCCAGGAGGGGGGAATTAAGAGCTAGTAGTTAATTTATACAACATTAAAGGAGGAATTAGTTGCTTCATCTCTGTATCTGTTTTTTGTGTGCAAAATAAACTACTGTCTTTGGATGTTAGTCTTCACTCTTGACTTGCAGTATTTGAATGGAGAATACTTGTTTCCATATTTATGTAACTTAACTTTGATCCTAGGAGAAACCAGTTTCCATAAAGCATAGGTCAGGCATTCAGATCGCAATTCCTCCTTTTCTATAACGTGTTTGTGCTTTTTTATTGTTCATCCCTCGGGCCCTTCTGCTGGTGTTTGCTCTGAGGTCTTTGAGGAGTGGGAGTGGAGATGTGCACCATGAGGATTCCTGGGGACGTCCTGCCCGGGCTTCGCACGCTCCAGGCTCTGTGGAGACCTGCCCTGCAGCAGCTGCCCATGTGTAGTGGGTAGGAGGGAGGTACCTGGCAGTGCTCACCCTGAGGGGCTGCACCAGGTTTTCTTCCTGGGACAAGCAATAGTTTTATTAAATCATGTGAGTTGATTTTTATGGGCATCTATGTAAAGCAGTCTTTGGTTTGTGTTTTCACAATGTGATTTGAGTGCTTAAAAGGAAATAACTGGAGTGTCACTGGATACTGGGCATGTTTTGATGGGGAATAGGGGTGACTGCTTTTAAGTGTTTTTGTACAAAATGAACAACAAAAACTTTCCTGGCTGAACCTATAGGGCTATTGCATTGTTTAAAAAAAAAAGTGCAGAAAAATTCTTAATACCTTATATAAAAGTTATAGGTAAAGAAGAGAAACCATCATTGTGATTTAGAAATGACTTTCCACTAACACTATCTAAAGTTATACATTCGATCATATGAATTCCATATTCCATACATTTTATGCCGTGGATTTTATCAGAATAAATTTTTAAAACCTTCTAGCCCCCAGTTTTCCTTCCTTCCTCCTTTTTTTTCTTTTTTCTTTTTCCCTTCCTTCCAACTACTACAGATTTGGGAAGCAAGGCAATTTGGCCAATGAGTAATTTGGAGAACCTGCACTTCCCTGCCCCAGCTGATTAGCTGCCCAGGTCCATTTTCCTGATGTTACCATAAGCTGCCTCATCTCTCTCTGTCCCTCTCCCCTGTCGCTCTCCATTCCTCTCTGTCCTCTGAGCAGCCTCAGCTGCATTTTGTTTTCATAAATATATTTAAAAAAACAAACCCAAAACCTGTAGAAGTCTAAAGCAAGAAAATGGTCCCATGACTTCCCTTTTACTTTGCTGTTTTGTCCTTAACTGTCTGTCTTTGCATAGAAATGCAAAAAACTTTTGTTGTGCCCCTGAGGCTTATAATTTAGTCCCTGATGTTGCTGTCAGCTGTGTATTTCTGAATATATTTGCTTACCTTCTCAATTTTCTATTTGTGAAAATAACATTTCTTCTCTCTGTTTTCACCACTTACTGTATGGACATGTTAGGTGAGAGACTAAGTATTCCTAAAGTCTCTGCACGTATGGGTTGGTATTATACTATGAATACACCACAAAATATGCATTTGTTTTCTTTGAGCTCAATAAATTTTCTTTGCAAGCTAGCAGAAGGGTAACACGGGCTGTGCCAAGCAGTGTGCGCCAGCTAACACTATTGGCAGCAGAGAAAGAAGATATTTTCAGAGACATTTCAGGGACTGAAAATGTGTTAAAGAATGAAGTTCCTGCTGACAGAAGCAGGCTGTGTGTCATGAATTGGGGATTTTCTTTTCATGGCTCGTTACAATCGAGTGTTCTCACAAGTACCTCTTCAGGAGATGTACGGAGATTATAGTCCCTCTGGGGTTCGTGTGGATATTTGATACCTCATTTTCCAATCTGACTCTTCGCCCTAGTTTCCTTATTTTCCTTGTTATGCTCCAAGGATATTCTAAGGTACTTTGAGAGCATAATTGCTTTTGCAATTTTTTTTTTCCTTTTTCCATATTGAAATTGTGAACATTCAGAGTAGGATTGAAGATTTGGTATATGGTGGGGAGAGGGGAAGTAATACCTGTCTTTATCCCAGGACTGTCAAGAAAACGTGAAGGAATTTTCAGGAAGAAAAATTACCGTTGCACGAAAGGTAAATGCGTTTCTTTTCTAGATGTCACCAAAATGGCATTTGTTGAATTCATTTAAAGATACGGATAAGGGCAGGCTGTATTTAACAACTAGGACCAATTTTAACTAGACATGGCTCAGGCATTGGTGGTTGTCCACTGTCCTTCCATTGCATATATTCCAGTTTCTGGATTTTGGCTGCTCGGGTTTCTGAGATGAGACCTAATTTGAGAAGGCGGCAGACGACAGCAGTGCACCACTAAGTAACCTTGTCTCCAACTTTTGTAAAGGACAAAATTGAATAATGCCGAGATTATACAGAGACTTTAGCATGAGTAAGGAAAGAGAGAGAAACCTTTAAACTTTTCCTGTTCAAAGCCTGCTTACTCGATCTCTGAATATAAAGCTTTTACTTGCACCTTATGCAGATGTAGTTTTAATTTCATGACATGCTACTCTATTGCGGGCATGTTATGGATTCCATACTAGTTTCACTTAACCAGGTAGTTGGAATTGATTTGGGAAAGAAAAGCAGGAGGAAAGGCCAGCTGTAAGCAAACTGAGGTAGGGTATCTTGGTCCACCCCCATGAATGGTTTGTAATTGAAGCTGTCTGAGCCTGTCTTAATACAATTTAGTTATCACCAGGCAGAAGGGTTTTATTTACGGGATGGGGCCTGTTGGAACTTCCTCCGACCCGAGAAGCCGCGAAGGGGCGCGGGCTGGTGGCGCAGGCTGCCGGGCTAGCGCTCGCCTTGCTTTAATCAGGCAGGGATTGATGGCTCCTGCAGTTCAGGGGTTAGGTAAACAGCAGTCCCTTGGTTGAAGGCTCTCCATGTTCAGCTGTTTGTTTATACGGCTCTCCGAAGGTTAGGTTAACCCTCCCGCCGTCTCAGGGGAGCTTTCCTGACCATGGTGTAACCTCAGCTGCTCCAAAGTCCTTCAGGAGGTGGTGCATCCATTTTTAGGAAAGGTACCGGAATGGGGATGTCTGCGACTAGTACTTGGAGGTAATCGAAGTGCATTGAAGATTAATTTTGTCTCCAGTAACTCATGGATGACTTTCACATGTCATATAACTATTGCACTTCATGATCTGACTTGGTATTTGCTCACAAAGATGACTTGAGGCCATTTTGGAATTGCAGTTTAAAAAATCAGTGTCTTCACCAGAACTTGGAGGTTAAATCTGACTTGTGCTTGCCCTGTTGATTTGATAGAGGTCGTTTGCTAAATTGAATAGCTTAAATCCTGGATGAATAAATGGCCATTACTAATTTTGAAATAAGCTAGCGAGGGTTACGTGCTGAGCGGTGCAGTGAGGCCGGGTGCCCCTCAGCAGGCTCGTGTGCCCTGCTCGCAGGGCGAGGGAGGGAGGCCGTGGGTCGCCTTGCTGTGCTGCTCTGCGTGGAGTCGTTCTGGAGTCGGAGGTTGGCTGCTCAGGGCCAGGGGAAGGGCGCTTTGCCACGCGTGAGCCTGGCTGCTTCAGCATGTGACACGTAGGGAAGTTGGCTTGAATCTCAGAATTTGTTGAAATAAACTTTGCTGCCGTGTCTGGCAATTTGTACTTGATGTTTCTGTAGCGAGTCTATCTGTAGCCACAAAGACCCAACAAGATACTAATAAACTAGCCTCACAGCTACATCGCAGCTTGTACAGTGTCCTTTCCTACCAATGGAGGAAACTGAGGCACAAACGTGGGCTGTGAATTGCTGTTGCCCTCAGCAGATGCTTTGCAGAGAACCAGGATCTGTAGTGGCCTTCCCAGTCCTGCTGCAGGACCCGCAGTGTCGCAGCAGCAGGGTAGTTCAGCTGGGTTACGACTGACCCAGTCCCAGGGGTTTTCCAGGAAACCTTGCCCAGGGATATCAAAAATAGGATAATGCTGTTAAAGTAATGTCCTGTAAAAATCCATGGGACTGGCACCTGTGAGGTGTTTCAAGTGGCAGAAAGGAGTCCATTTCCACGCTGGTTTAGTTTCTGAAGTGTCAAAATACAAACATCTTGTCACTCTTAATGTGTGGGGTCTGACTTAAATGCTGGATTTAGTATTTAATCAGTGTTAATATGATAACAAGAACGTGGCGAGTGAAGCCAGCACAAAGATTATCTTCTTAGCCAAATGCATCCATGAGCTGTGAAATAGAGGTTTCTATTAAATGAAACAGAGGGGCTATTGGAGGTGGCTGAGAACAGGAGGGGGATGGGGGCGAAGAGGTGAAAGTTGAGGTTTAGAAAATCTCTATAAAAATAAAAACAAACCATCCGTCTTGATGGCTGGCGTTTTACCCTCCTGTTGCACTTTAGGGATGGCGCTGCGATTCCTATCGAGAACATTATGCTGAAACTTAATCTAAGGGAGCACTTACTGCTGCCAAACTGGCTCAGTGGCTGCTCTGCTCCCCCAGAAGGAAGTGACCAGCGAGGCTTCAGATACAGGACATCTTCGTGTTGCAGCATCTCCTGAAAAAATATTTCTTAGAGAGCCCTGGGGAAGGCAGATTTGATCTGCTCTGTGCAGTCTCTGCTTTTCCTTAGAGGAGGACCTTGGGAAAATAAAAGCATGTTGCAGCATTTCAGAGCCATCATAAGACAAATAGTGTGCGCATCTGTATGTGTGTGTGTCTGCATGTGCATGGATCCTGTCTAGTAACCGATGCAGCAATGTTTATAACCAGTGCTTGGAACTAAGATAATAGCGCTATAAATAATTTTAAATAATGGAGATAAGAGCATAATTAGAAGAATTTTACAAGATGGGCAATTCACTAAGATAGATGGGGGTAACACAGTCCATTAAAAATACCTGTAACTTTGTCACCAGCCTCATGTTTGTGCAGGAAACATCTGTCCTGCCAACTGCCGCCTGGAGCGTCCGCTGCCCAGCAGGATCCGCGGGCGCTCGGGGAGGGATCCCGGCACCGGCCTCCACATATCCCCGCAAGCAGCGGAGCCGCGGCCTCCACGTGCGCCCCTCTGCTGCAAGGGGCTGGGGCCCGGCAGCCACTGCACTTGGTACGCACAAAAAGAGCCTTTCAGGAAGGCTTCAGGTTGACTATGAACACCTCAGTTTGAAGTTGAGTTTTTCTGGAAGTTTTTCCCAGTAACTGAACGCACTTTGCTGTGAAAATAATTCTGAATGTGGTGGCTGATGGCTGGTTGGCTGGAAACACTCTTCCCCTGGCTGCTGGTGGCTTTTGTCTTCCATCCTGTTGTGATTTTAGCCTACAATTGTTCCCCACCATATTTTGGCAGACTTTCCCATGGGCTAGTTTTGTGTGGAATTTTAGAACTGATGTAAAGAGGAGAGAGAAATTAGAAAGAGAAAAGTGTGGCAAAAGAAAGAAATAGCATCTCTTTTCTTTTTGAAATTTCCAGCTGCACATGTTCTTTTAATTCAAGTCACTGTGCTTACCTGCATTACATCAGTTTATTTCTTTCCATAGCCGTGTTAACAACCAATGGTACGGGCATCCAAAATGGACCTTTTTTTTGCCTCTTCAGGTCTGATCTCCTGTCCGTGCACAGCCAGTTCCAGCTGTGATCAGTTCATTTGAGGCGCACGAGTGGTGCTCGCAGCCTCTGGGTGCAGAGTGTGTTTACAGAGGTGAACTTTAGAAACAAACTTCGTGGTAAATATCATGTACTGGCTTTCTTTTTCGTGGTGTTTTTATATATATATGTACATATATATATGATTTATTTTTTATTGTAACTCCATCTCCTGGTACAGAAAATAGCTTATGGAAAGGAGGAAAAAGAAGCAGCCTCAAAATAAAATGTGAGGTAGATGACAGCATCTAGAGATCGCCCAGTGCTGTTTTAACCGTGGAGGTGAGAACAAGAGCCTGTTCCCTCTATGTGCTGCGTGGAAGGAGAGGGAAGGAGGGAGGAACTCATGCTCTATGCTTGCAAAGTCTGTAGGAGCCTTATATCCATTTTTCAAGCTGCGCTGTCCTTGCCGCGCTGGAACGTGCCACGTGGACCCGCTTCCTAATGTCTCTGTTGTGCTTTGAAGGGAGGGAGGTGAGGGAAGGGCTAGCCCCATGACGGGGCAGTTTTAAAACATTCATAAAACTTTTATTGGGCTGCCACCCTTCCAGATAAATATTTTCAGAGTTTATGGGCTTATTTTAGGGAATGAAGCTTAATAGCAGCTTTGTAGCCCTCTCTGTCCCCAAAATAGTCTTTAGGCAAGTCCTGCCTTTTGAGGCTGCCCTGCTTTTCTAGGTCTGTGGAGTTTTCTTCATCACTAAGTTATTACCCTTTTGCCTCCTTCCAGCTTTGTATGACTAAATGGGATCGATGTTAAATAACTTTTGCCTTCCCCCATCCTTGTTCAGAACTGAAAGCTGATCCAATGTACCGTATTTGGCCATCGTGAAAGGAGAGAGATTGCAGTTGTTGTAATTTTATTTCCTTTATTAAATTGAGTTTGTTAGGTCTGTTTTGTTAGTGTCTTAATTATGAAAGACGAGACTGTAGAAGTGACTAACGTAAACTAGGAATTTCAGGACAACATAGGAAACTAGAATCAACCCTTAATAGGGTCATTCGGTCCTACCAGTTTTTCAAAACATCCAACCACATTTTTCTTTATTTTGGGTGAAGTTGGCAAATCTTACAGATTAGGAACTCCCTTTTCCAGACCACTCACTGTTCAACACTTGCTTTTTTCCTTCTTTTTTTCCTCCTAAAATAGAAATATCTATTTTTGAACAAAGCAAAACCCCAAGACTTTTGTTTCTATTTTTCCATGACTTTTGTCGTCTGTCTTCTTGGGATTTGCTCTAAAAGTAGAGCTGACCTAATAGTCAAGACTCTCTAGGCATGTAGGTCCACACTCAAGCATCTAATTTGTTTACATGAAGAAGCTGTTTACTTTCGGAAATACTCTATTTCTGTAAATAATTTTAAGGCAAAACTTATGTGTTCCATGTAAGAACAAATTGAAACATTTCAGATCCTTAAATACCTTAAAGTTGGGGTCCTTTTGGCCCTGTGCAGGGAGATGCCAGCCCTTTCACAGACCCAGAGCGGAGGGAGAGTTGAACAGCAGGCCAAGGGCACCCAGCCGGGTTAGGGCAGTCTGGTGAGGAGCTCTTGAGTTCTAGCTGGCTGCTGCTTTATGACTATCCAAGAAAAACACTGAGCCTTAATGTTGTGTTGATCCCTTGCCTTCATTCTGCGCTGTGCATTTAACTTCAGAAGAAACTGGTAGTTGCCTAGTTAATGTAATTGAAAATACACTTGCCCTTCGCGGAAATGCCCTGTATTGGACTGAAGTGTTTGGCTGATGGAATGCTTCTCTCATGTAGGTATTCAGAATTGTAACGAGACAAGATAAAGTTTTTAGTCAAGGCATCCTGCAGTGCTGCTGCTCCTCTTCCCCTGCGCTGTTTGTGGTGCCCGCAGGCACCGCGCTGTGGCAGGGCTGTCCCCCTGGAAGCGCCCGCTGCACCGCGGTGGCCCTGCTGCACGGCCACCGAGGTCCCCAAGCCCTTCTCCATTGCCACTACTGTCACCTCATCCTGGTGTTCACGGCAGATCTTGGACTGTGGGATGTCCAGGGCAGTAAGCGCTTGCTGTAACATTCCCTTAAGGAAAATGATATAGAATATGTTCTTATTTTGATATTTGGTCACTGCATAGGGGCAGAACTCGATAGTAAATATTTTTGTTTTTTTTCTTGTAAAGATAAATTCTTCAGTGTTTATTTCATTATTGTGATTTCAGCTCTATATGAGCAAACTGCAAACCAACAGCTTAGGAGAATTTGAGATACTCCTGAGATGTCTTTGAATTTTGAACTCTGTAAGTTCTGTTGTGTTTTAAATTTGGTGTTTACTAGAAGGTAATTCTCTGAAGGATGGAAGCCACCTCCTGCATGGTTCTCCTTGGCGATGGATAGATGGATCAAGCACTGTGCTTCTGATGGGAAAATACAAACTGCAGCCATGAATTCATGCTTTGGAGGCAGAAATGGATGTGAAACAATGAACAAACGTGGCTCTAGGGGAGAAAATGCACTTCTCACGTTTTGTTGTGAAATAATTAGCCTTCTGTGGTAGACATGGAGTCCGCAGAAGGAGGACCGGAGCTGCTCAGTTGCCTGTGATTTGACCCTGAGTAATGTGCCAGTCAGCATTGAACAAAAGCATACTTGATGAAACATTAAACTAATGAATTACATCTCCAAGTAAAGTCTTTTTCTTTAACTTGTAGAGTCAGAAATAAATCAACATCTTTAGACCTCAGAGGAATAATGCTTAAATATGAAATTAAAGGAAATGGGCTATTTCTTTGACAATGGCACTTCGTAAACTTTAAAATTAATAATATCTGGCGTTTCTTCAGATAAAGACAGATGTATATTTCTAAGTTTAGTATAAAGAATTGCAG
This sequence comes from Rhynchotus rufescens, assembly GCA_032273925.1. NCBI lineage: Eukaryota > Metazoa > Chordata > Aves > Tinamiformes > Tinamidae > Rhynchotus > Rhynchotus rufescens. The sequence goes on from JAVCKT010012806.1 coordinate 10,050, forward strand.
CATTATTAACTCTGTTTTATCGGTGGGGAAACTGACACAGAGGTGCAATTATAGAGTGAATTGATAAAACTCAAATCCCCACTCGTCTAGGGTTAGACTTTTGAATTGGCAATCTGAGCGTCTATCCATTGGGGTGCATCGCCTTGAGAGCGACTTGGGCTGTGGTTTGTGGGTGTCTCTAAGGCAGTGATTGTTCCTCAGGTTTGGTTGGTATGAGCGACAGTTAATGGGTCTCTTGGACTCTCACTTTAAAACCGTTGCATGTCTCGAGTTGCTCCAGATCTGTGCATACAAAATCCTTAGAATCGAATTTTCTTATGAACAGAATAATAGCAAAGAGAGAAATCCCTTACATAAAACGCACAGCCCAGTGACTTCCATCACCCTGGAGAGCCTTTTTTCTCTGTGCTTTTATTGTGCAAAGTAGTCATACATCAGAATTATTTTTATTCATTATTTTGTAAAAAAAAAAAAAAAAAAAGAGGATACTACTCTGCTAAACTAAGACCATTCAGAAGTTTTGACTGCTGCACTAGACTTTGACTATTGTATTGCAATGAAAGATAAGTTTCTGTTTTCCTAGAGAGTTTTCACAGTTGTTTTTCAGCTTTTTGGGGATCAGATCTGAAGTTAATGCATAATAGGAAACATTTCCCATATTTATACAGGTTTTTGGGTCATAAGAAAGTTTGAAATGTGTAGTGACTCTGATCATTAACTTTTCACTTTCTGTCCTTGGGACTTTTGAGGAGTGAGACTTGCGTTTTTTTGTCTTTGGTCAAGTAGTGGAGGCTTCATAGACTTGCCTCTGTAGTGTCTTTGTGCTGTGCCTTTCCCCTGGGGCACCGTCTTACGTTTTAATTTGTAGTTTCAGTTGCTGATGTATGGGCAGTTCTGTTAAATAACTTCTATTTTCTATGCCATTATGTCTGTGTATTTTATTTGTTTTGTGTTGCATACTAAGTGTTTTTCCCTTGTGTTTGAAACTGGTTTATAATAGAGAATTACTGTTGTATAATTCTGAGTGAATTTATCAACAATGTGCTGTTTCATTTGGGAAAAATTGTGTTCTCCACTCATCACTCTGCTTATCCAGTATGTGTGCTGGGTTTTGTCAGTGGATAAAACAAACTACTATTTCATATGTACTGCACACTACAAATTATTAAAGATTGGCTGGTATGTAGAGCACTTACTTCTATGAACACAAGTGAAGAGCTTCTGTAAACAATTGTTTCTAGATTTCAAAATAGCCCAAGTGCTGAGAGAACCTTGGCCCCAACCAGCCTGTCCCATTTCTGTGGATTAATGAGTTCTGGTGTCTCAGTGGTGGTGACCGACTGCCTGAATGCTCAGATCCCATCCCAAAAGGACAAGAAAATAATTTTAGACCCCTGTTTAAATTCCCTGTGGAGGATGCTGTCTTGCATATGATGTAGCTAGACCCGCATTTGCAGTTAGCAAAGCTCGGCTGATGTTTGCTGACTTGTTTGCCTCTGTAGCTGATAGCCAAAATGATAAATGTCTGGAGAAATAATTTCTTAGTACGAGTATCAGAGGGTTCTGCCTGCAATGTAGAGCAATTTGAAGCAATTCAAGACAATATGCAGATGTCAGCTAGAGAATGCATCAATAAGGCTAAAATCTGCCTCTCCACCAAGAAGATTGTGACTTTTTTTTTCTCTGATCTTGATAAACAAACTACTCTGAGAGGTTTCCAGGCTCCCGCTGCTTTCTGATCTTTCTTCCTCTCCTACTTCAGTCCAGCGTCACTTCCATCTTCAGCACTGCACATGATGGAAAATGCTATAAATGCAAAGATAATTCCCAGGGCATTGTGTCCACTGCTTTGGTGCATGGAGCTGATGTAAATCTGGTCCAGTTTGTGAGTTCCGTTGTTGCATTTCCTGCGAAGCACGTTGAATCTGAATATGTAGTATCACAATTTGCAGTCTTTCGCTCATGTGTCCTCTTGAAATTATGCCAAAAAAATCCCCACACTGAATTTTAAACTTGCATGTTTGACCTGGGAAGATTGAATGCTCGTACTGTGCATGTCAATGTGGCGTATACTGGGTGATATTACGGCATTTAAAAATACGCAGTGCATTCTGTATGCAAAAGTGGACACGCAAGGGCTCGTGCAGCGTGTGCCGTGGCTGCACAGCTGCAGCCTGTGTGGTAGGATGTGCACACTCATGTGCACGCCCACACACCAAACCTGGCAGGTCAAAAAGTGAGGATAAACTTTTGAACCCAGCTGCTTCCAAATTAAGTACATGTGCAGGGACCACCAGAGCTGGGGTTACCCTGCTCCAGAAAAGTGCCAGACACCGACACCCACATACTGGGCTGCAGGAGACTCCTTGTTCTTCCCTTGGAGCCTGAGGGATGATGCATTGAAAACACTCTGTCCTGTCTGCCCTTTTCTTGTCACCAGAAAGGACAGGCGGCAGTTTGGTGACTTCTCCCTTCGTTATGGAAATGGGACTGATACAGTAATCAGGATGCTACATATGGAGCTTTTTAAATTACTGCTCTTCAGTCTTTTGTTAGCCTTCATTATTCTTGAAGATTTTTTTTCCAAGTCATAAAAATGACATTTTTAATATGCAGAATTAAAAGCAGTACAAAGAATACATTTTTGTCAATAAGCTTTTACCTTTGAAACCAGTTATCTTAGTTTCTGCTCTAGGTATTTTAATTGAAGATTAACTACTGTTAAAGAGTATACAAATTTAGGTGGTATATACTTGGAGTATTAAAATAGGGCTCAATAAAGGTGGGAAAAAGCAGGCTGTCCAGTATAATTTGAGATTGCAGAGCACAAACTAACCTGCATTGGAAGTCAGCACAGGGCTCTAATGCTGAGGGTGCTGGGTTCGCATGGAATTAACTGGGAGTGTAACTTGGGGGTTGCACGATCAGTAGCTCTCGACTCGGTATTTTATCTTCTGCTGTCTTTTTTAACACTACACCTTTAGTAGGTCAAAGATTATGTATTGAAATGTAAAACAATTGCTGCAAAGTAGCAGTTACTATGTGTTTCTTGCTTCTAAATTACTAAAAAATTATCTACATGTGGTTATTGCTCACTGTCTTTTTGCCCAGTGCAGGAAGTAACCCGTTTTCAGACAGCAGTGAATTTCATGCACTTTTGAGGAATTGCTACGCTGACTGCTTAAAGTATGCTGCTTTAAACCACGGAGGCTGCGGGTGGTTGTTGGAGAGATGGAGCTGAGGACAGCCTTCATTCTAACCACTTGCATCTGTCTCTGTCAAACTACTCCGTTCCCTTCTGACAAGTCAGGCTACTCTGGTTTTTCTGATTCTCACGTAGTCCCCTCTTGCAAGGAAGAAAAGGAGCAGTGCAGAGGAAAATCTTGTTCCTTACTGTCTTCCTCTGTTTGGAAGGGACACTGTATTTTATAGGGGTTCAGATTCTCCTTTTTTTCTCCTTTTTTTTTTTTTTTTTTACTAAAACTTGAATTTTAGCAGTGTAAATATTAACAAAGTTATTGTAAAATAGTAGCCTTTATGAACTGCATTTAAGCAGACATTGTCACGATCGGAGTTGGTGCAAGTTCTCGGTGTGCAGAACGAGGGGATGCTGCTGCTCCTTCCTTCACATCTCTGAGCTCCAGAACAGCTGAGCCAAAGCCAGGCCTGGCCTGTTCCCAGCTCGGGCTGCTTGCTCCTGCCTCACCCGTGCTGGCTCCGCACCGGGCTGTGGTGAGTGGGGTGCCCCTGTTGTGGGGGGCTGCAGGATTCTTCCCCTTTCAGTACCTCTTGCTGTTGAGAAGGGATCCTGCAAAATACAGACCAGCAGGACGGACCGATAGATCCTGTGTTGATTTGCCAGGACAAAGTGCTTCTCGGTTAGGACTGTGCCTCATCCACGTGTGCTTTCCTAGTCTTTCTTTTCTTGAGTTTTGCTTTTTGTTGTTGTTTCTTAAGGAGAGAGTTTTGAACCACAGAATTGTAATGATTCTGCTGCGAAATCAGTACCAGCTGTCGGGGTTGTAAACGGCTACTTGGTTACAGTCACAGGACCTGCAGTTGATCAGGTCAGCCCGGAACAATAAGTAGAGACATCAGGACCACTGAGTCTGAGTAGAGAGTGAGGGAGGCTGGAATTAAAACCCTAAGGCAGGAGGGTAAATAAGGAACAGTCTCAGAAGGGACACTGTTTCCTTTTGCTGGATGGCTCTTAGGTGATGGGAAGTCCGAAGCTGACTGGAGCTCTCTCATAATAGTAATGGGTGCTAAAAGCAGGGAAACATAGAAGGCATTTCTATGAAAATGTAATTTCAATCTAAACATTGCCAAGGTCAGGACATCTGAATCTTTAGTTTCTGGTTGTTTTATTGCTTTATCTTACCAAAAAAAAAAAAAGGCATTTTAGAAAAACTCAACTAGTAGCACAAGAAAGCTACACTTCAGAATAGTCTATTTTAAGTCATCTAAGTTGATAGGTTGAACTAGGTTCTGTTTCCCTTGAGTAAATTAGAATATAGCAAGCATTCATCTGCTAGCAAAAGCAAATGTTTAACAATTACTTGTCAAGAAAAATGAATCTTAATGTGAGAACTTCTGTTCGTGGAATGGGCCTAGTAGAACCCAAACTTAATGAAATAAATGGCCATCATGCAACATATTGGCCTTCTGGTTTTGGTAATGGGACTTATTTGTTTTTTACTTGTTTATAGGCTTTGGCAGGTCTCATATTCTAGCATATAGTTTTCCTTTCCATTAGTGCTGCCTTTTACTGAACTCCCTGAAATCAAACTTATTTGTGGGAGGTTCTCTGTGATATGCAAGTCAAAATCACTTGACGTTTTGGAAACGTGCAGGGCTTTTCAAGCCAGCTTAGAAGGTCATCAGTCCACAGAGCTGATCTGAATCATCCCCAGTGGCTGATTCTGAACCTTCTGCCTCTCACCGACTGCAGACTGGGGCTCAGGTGCTGAAGCTGGCTGGAACTGGTAGTGGATATTGTGCAAATTAGGTTGCTGCCAACTAATTACTTTCTGGACAGCCCTCTGGCATTAGACACTTGTTATTAACTTCTGCTTCTGAGCCGTGTGAATGTACTACTTAGTGCTGAGCACTATCAGTGCCCCAAAACTGCAGAAGGATGAAGGGGGTCAGTTTGGGGTGGCCTGGGCAAGCTGTTAAATATCCTCTGCTCCCTGGGAACCCGGGCTTGAGCGGAGGACGTTGGACCTGCGTTCTGTTTTACTTGACCACGTTTTAGAACAGTCTGTACCCTGGGAAGGCTGTAATGAGGAAGGAAACCCAGCCTTTGGGTGCCTGCCTAGAAAAATGGAAGTGTGGCTGTGCACGGAGAGGTGCGTTAGGCGCCGAACGTGTGGAAGGTGAAGTCGCTGTCTCACTGAGATTGCAACCTGTGCTGTCCGGGTTGAAGTCGGAGTGTTTAAAAGTGTGTCTGCCCCTTCCTAAGCGTGCTGCCTTTGGGCTGTGTTAGACCTTAGGTTGTTGGGTTTTTGGAGCCCCACTAACTGTGAAATAACTATTAGAGAATATTGAATTTGGATGTATTTCTGGTCTTTATGATTACTTGGGAGTGGGGGGAAGTAAGTTGACTTGAAAGTCTTAATATTGAAAAGGCCAATTTAAGTAACACGCCTTAAAATAATGCCAATATGCATTTTAAGTGTCTTAATTTGGAGGGCAAGCTCATGACTTTTTTTTTTGCTTTTTTGAGATGAGTGATGCTGGAGCATCTTAGGAAGTGGAGGTTTAGGAGCAGCTCCTGGGAGGATTCCCCTCCTGCAAACCTCTTCCCTTTTTCCATAGTTACAAAAGCATTGGTTGATTCGTTTCTATAAGAACATTAAACATAGGAGTAGGTAAATACCACACAAAGAGAATCAGTTACAACTGGATGTTGCTTACCCAACATGTGTCAACTGGTAAACGCCACAGTGTCTTAATTAGAACAAATACAAGAAATGTAGTTACTCTATTTTTTCACCGCTAAACTATTTGTGGGTGACTAAGACATGTATAGACTTGAGATTTATATTTTTATTTCTTTTTAATAGAAAACATGCGAGTCTTCATTCTTTGCTGGCTGGTTGACTGAATTTCCTTGGTTGGAATTTTTCAACACTTAAATCAAAATTCATGAATCGCTTCTGCTGAAAGGCACAAACCTTCAAACAAACTACAGTTTACACTTCTGCTTGGTTATGGACATTAATACTGTTTTGCACGTGCAGATCCTGTGCTTGCTCAGTAGTGGTGATGCACACGAGTGTCTGGAGAGGTGGCTGCGCGAGGCTGTGCTGGCTCCGCTAGCTTTCAGCTTTGCGGTGCTTTGTCTCTCGATGACTGTTTCCAGCAAAAGTGACAAGTACCGGTTTGGTATATGTTAAATGCAGTTTAGTGGGTCCAGCTGGTGGCTGGTTGGTTGCTGGTGCCATTAAGCAAGCTGCTTCACAAGCCCGTTGTGAATCTGGTAGGTTTTATGGGGAAGTTTTAGCTTGAGCTTTCCTGGAAAGTGCCACAAAGTGCGACTCGAGCAGGAGACGTGAGCAGTTGGGGAAGGCTGGCAGAAAATAATAGAAATAACAGAAGAATAAGAGAATATAACAGAAAATAACAACAATGCCAGATGAAAGTACATTTTCTTTCTCAAACATGTTGAATTCTGGATTTTTTTTGAGCGATCTGTTGTAGTTTAGGAAGCTGTGTTCTCCAATACTACAGTACCAATGAAGCCATCACGTCGTGTGCACAAATCTAAGTGCAGATAATCTAAGCATGCAGCCAGGCTTGGTGTGTGTAGCAGGACGGCGCAAGCATTACATACTTATTTCTACTTTGGAGTTTCTTTATAAAGAAAAGAGGTGCACAGGGGAATGTGTTTATATAAACATACAAAAGCATATTGGAATAAAGTTGTATAATTAAAAAAATTAAATGTAAAATAGTAGACAAAGGGGGAAGGAAAGCAAGAATATTCCCTTCCAGAGACTATGCTAGGCTTGGTTTGTACCATAATGGACTTTCAGCGAAAGCTGTGTATCCACTCGTTGCTGAAGGGATTTATAAGATGACTGGAATCCTTGCGAGTAAGTTTGTAACAGGAGACAGATGATTCGTGTTTAGAGCTTAACCGGGCCGAGCATCCCGCAGCTGTGCCTGGAAAACACGCGGCGCGTGCGGAACAAACCGTGCAGCCTGGTCCCCGTGCTTCCCGCTCCGGGGCTGTTCCCGCGGCTGCTCTTTGCTCAGATCCCTTCCCTCCTTAGTGGTCTGTGGCTGCTCCACCTGCCAGTGGCACCGCTGTCCGGGGAGCGCGCGGCACGGGCGCCCAGTGCAGCCTGCACCGCTCCCGGTGTGTCCTGGTGCTCCTGGCAGCCTGCGAAGCTGCCTGGAAACGCCCCGTGGAAGCTCCAGCACAGAGTCACTTTAGTAAAGAACACTGTGAATAATCATGGAAGAAAAACTGGCAAAGGCTTTAATTTTGTCGTGGTAAAACAAATTTCTAGAGCGCTCTCTTGTAGAAAGTCCTAGAGGAAGAACTTACAGGCTGTTAAAAGACTGAAAACTTTAGAGTAGCACAGCATTCTCATCCTGTTTCTTCTGTTCCACCTCCCCGCAACATCTTCTTTCCTTTGTAATAATTAGTTTGAACTTTCATCTGTTTCTGTGGATCAAGTAATTTTCATACAACTTCAGGATTTTTTTTCTCTGCTTTAAATCTTTCTAAATAATGTTTTTTTCACAACAGAAAAAGCTATGAATACATTATAATTTCAATTTTCATGGTGTATGAAAGATTTCTGCACTAGGTCTTTATTGTTTTTGAAGAATTCATCACCCTAGTTAAGAAGCTTAATATAAATTAAAGAAGGTATTAAGGAACATTAAGACATCAAAATGTGGAGCGTTCTTTTCCTTTCGATTGCTCCAAATGCAAACAAGTTGAATAAAATGCAATCAAAGGGCCTGTTTGGAGAACATTGAGTGGCTTTACAGCTGTGCTGTAGAGAACCTCTGGTAAGAGCATAATTCAAATAAAAAGGCCTTTCTTTCCTCCTCCTAATTCTCTTTGTTGTGGTGACAACAGAGTACAAGCCCGATAAAAATTTAATCACCTTATCTTTTTAAAGCAAATTGCATATTTGTTTACACACAATATACATAACATAAAAAAGAAAAAGCTGCTATCCAATCCCCCTCCCCTTTCTAATCGCATTAAAGGCCCTTGCCTAGAAGTTTAAAAAATGGAATGTTTTATGCCTTCTTCCGAAGTCCCATTGTTCGGAGTGCTTTGGGAAGGCAGCCCTGCTCCGACTGCGGCCCTGCAGATTCCCGGGACAAGGCAGCGGGGTCGGGCCGGCTCCTGCGGCGGCTCCCGCGTGTCCGGAGGTGCAGCAGCGTGGGAGGGTTTCGGGCCCTAGCGCTTTGGTTCGAAGCTGCTTTGCCCTGACTTGCCTGTGAGTCTGTGGCAGATCTGCCGACCTGAACTTTCACAAATGTACTGTGCATTTCTGAAAGGCTGCTGTCGGAGAGACTGTGCGTTACTGCTGCTTTTGGGATTGGTTTCTGTTAGACTAATGGCCCTTGCGTTGGAATTCAAACCAGGTTTTTCGCTGTGTCTGATGCTCGCTTTCGTGCAGAGCTTGGGCATTGCTCTTTTTGTTCATTTAGTCTTTCGTGAATACTGGGGTACGGACCGTAGCACGCTCTTCTGGCCCGCACTTCAGCAGCTCTAACCTGAGAACACCCTCATCAGATATGGATTTATTCACAACTTGATGTTTTAGGTACTTTAGATATATGAAAGCTCATAAACTATTAGTTCATTAACCTACTTCTAAATAATCTATTTATATTCTTTGGGTTATTCTGTTTTTCTCCCTTGTGTTTTGAGATTTTAAGCAGCAAGGACCCCTACACAATAAACTTGCTGGTCCCATACAGCAGAATTAGGGGGTTCTCTGATTCTCCATACCCTACTGATGCCTGTTGTCCTGCATCCTCCTTTCCTCGTAGCTGGGTCAGTGACAGAACATGCCTGGTTCCTGGGACTAGTAGCACAAGCCAAGTAGGCTGCAAGGACCAGTACTGGCAAAGCTGTGTGCACCGAAGAACACTTTATGTAGACTAAATTCTACCTGGTGGTAGAATCTGATGAAAGAGGGACTTCTGAGAGTTACACCAGCTAATGCCGTAGATGTGCAATTGTCATACATGGTTTTCTGGTAGCTTCCTTTCTCATGGAAGCATAGCTTTTGTTTCAAGGATTTTGAAGAATGCATAGACTAAAAGCACAGAAGAGCAGGTTAGGCAAAAGCAGCTCATGGGTTTGTGTGTTCTTCTTTCCAGTATAGTTGTATCTTTCTACTGGTTTGTTGAGAGAATAAATAGATCATTTAAGCATGGCCTTAATGACTGCATGAACTTTGAGTGGCCATCAAGTGAAAACAGTTTTTTAAAATAATGGCTCTATACTTCATTATAATACTCCAGCTGGTGTAATTTCACTCTTGTTAATGTTCAGCAACCACAAATGTGACTAGCGTAAAAATTACTTAGAAAATCCTTTCACTTTCTTACACTAAAAGGATGGAACTGGTTTCGAGGTCAAGATTATCCAAGTGGTTGAACTAGTCATTGTGCTGGAATATCCTGTTTCGTGTGTATTAAAGGTAGGCTGTGCCCTATAGAAGCAATAAATTGCAAGGAGCGCTCAGGGCACAGCTGTTTTCCAGGAGTGCGAGGGATGAAGGCCTTTGCTTTAGGAGACTTGGCTCGGGAGGGCTCTGCAAGGCCGTGATGTGCAGCAGAACATCAGCTGTGAAATGTGTGCGTTGACGGATACAGCGAGCTCAGGTTTTGTACCCTCAACCCGGGCGCGTTGCAGCGTGGCCAGCTAGCTCAGGAATAAAGATCTCACGTTTCCAGCTGTGATCTGGCGCTGAGGATGTGTTGGCCTGGGGTTTGTTTTGGAATAGCACAGTGGGAACTAAAGGCAGCACTGTGAAGCGTGTAGAGGGGGAGCTTAGGTAGATGACACCTAATGAGGTGGTTACAGCCTCTTGGGTTGTGATGGAGACCTGCAGGTGCAAAAATCTGTCCTGACCCCATGACTCTAGGCCAAAGAGATGCATTCCTATTCACTGCTGGTTTATGACATTGTATTTCTGCCAGAAAAAAAAAAAGGGGATAAATATTGGCATTATATAGATTTGGGAAATTGGGTAATACATGCTGGTCAGTTGCTGGAAATGGGGAAGAGTAAACCTGGAAGGACTGCACACTCGGTGCTCGTGTGCTGCGCTCTGTCTGCTTGGTCTAGATGGTAAATTCCAGACAACGGAAGGTGCCGTGTATGGAGGAATATCGCAGGGGAGGAGTGTTCAGCTGCTGCTGGGCAGTACTGGAGCCTGAGATCCTTTAGCAATATGAAAAATATCAGACTGAAAATCAAGACGCTGACTTCATGCGGAGGGTATGGCAGACTAATTAAAGGGGGAAAAAAAGTGTACCAATTGAACCTATAAAACTCTTCCTGACCTTGAGAAAGCTCCCAGTGAGCTGTGGGAAACTCCAAACTATCCCCTCTGAACTCTTTTGTGTTGTTGTTTAAATATAGTAACTGCTTTTTTAATTAAAAAGAAAAATTAGATGGCATTTCAAATTGTGTCCATGGTGCCTTGGGGACCTATTACAGTACAAATTGCCCTATACTATTTAGTGAGGTCTTGTTTACTATTGTGTGAAGCAAGGGTAACCAATGTAAGGATGTAGGACAAGAAGGGCCCTTCTTTGAAAGTCTGGCTCTGCACATGAAAGTGACGCCAGCAATTGGAAGCAATTTGTGGAATTGTTTGATTATATTAATTATGGCACCAGCAAACAGTGCTTGGGAAACAGTTTTGTTTTCTTGCATTCTTTCTTGATTGCTTGCAGCAAAAGCCAAGATACAGAATGTGCCTTTAAGGGCTGCCGGAGAGCGCAGTTCAAGCCATTGTGTGGAGCTGGCACTGAGCATGAAAGGGTTGTGTCCAGCTTGATGTAAGAGCTCGCCAAATACTGCTTGGCCTGAACTTCACCTAGGTCAGCGCTTAGAATTAAAACAGCTTCTGTCTTCCTCATCAAGGAAGATTAGCCCTTTCCCTATTAAGCAGCAGACATAATGAAAGCCATATTATTTCCACTTGCACTAGTGCCACCTCTTATAATAATCTCTTTCAGTCCAAAAGCCAGTAGAAACGTAACAAACTGATACACACGACGCAGTTGGGTTCAGCGCCGTACTGCAGCCTTCTCTGATGTGCTACGGAGCAGCTCCTCCTTGATTTTTGGGAGGTGTTTAATAGCTAAGAGCATCGGAATGGAGCCTCCCCACCTGAGGCTGCAGGAATCGGGCTGCCGATGCAGGAGCCAACTGGTTCTCCAAGTGCCTGGGAGACTTTTCTTTCCCCCCACGGGCACTGAGGGGACATTAGGGACATTTTGCTTAAACCTCAGTACCACGCTGGGATGCTGATGCAGTTCTTGTTGTGAAGGAAGGTGCCCTCTTTTCACACTGGTGCCATTTGGAGGTCGCTGCTGTCCCTGCCCGGCTTTGTGCTGCCAGCCGCTCACATCCACAGGCCGGGCAAGGTGATAACAGCGGCGCTTGTGCCAGCTTGAAGAGAAAAACGAAGCTGCTCTGGAGTTGGAAACTCTAGCAAGATACTTGAGAGAGAGCTGACGAGGTGCGGGGAAAGGTGGTGTGAATTCCAAATAGAATTACAGCCGAAATGCTGAGGGATTTGCATGAGTAAAATTCATTGCTTGATCTGCGAAAGTAATTGAAGCTCAAATCCTGAGGCTAGCAAAGAAAGGAGCATCCCTTGTTTCTGGAGTGAATCTCTGGTCAACTCTTAGATTGAAATTGTCTAAGTAATCATATTATACTTGTTATCATGTGAGTGGATGTCGGCAGCAGAGTGGATTGGCTCCTGTAGAAGTACTGGACTGAAATCCTTTGGCTGGAAAGGCTGGTGTGTGGATATTGACCCAGATGTCTGGGGGAGAATTCCTATCTGATCCCGAATTCCTGTTAGGCAGGGCCCAGTTTCCATCATTTGCTCTTTCAGGGGCTCCGTGCATTAGCTACAGGCGGATGGGATGGTTAGGTCCAGCAGATCTAGTCTGTAGATGTCTAGTCATCAAGGCTGGGAAATGTAGCTTGGATTTCGGTGGTTTCATTGCAGTATTTATGGGTTAAGAGCATTAAGATACTTTAGCTCTCTGGCTTAGCAGGGTGCCCTTTCTCTGGTCAACCCAGTTTTTTTTTTTTTTTTTTTTTTTTTGCTGGGATAATGGAGGTGAAAATTGCCCGCTTTAACAAGTAAATTTTGTAATTGGATAATATTACTGAATGAAATCAAAAGAGGATTTTTGATATCTTAAGCAGACAAGAAACAACGATGTTTTGCAGTGCTGTAAAACTTTTTGTTAGCCCGTGCTTTCTATCTTTCTAAAATGAATAGCATGAGAGATTGGGCAGATTGATGCTTTGATTTTGTGGTGCTTGTGCTTCTTCTCCAAGTCGGACTACGGAACGTTATTTTAGGAATAATTGTATTGAGCGTTTGTGTATTTTAGGGTACAGATACATGATAGTGTTTTTTATAGAACTACTGAACTCTGGAACTAGATGAACTAGCGTGTACTCGCTAATGTATTGTGGGGTTCTTAGAGCCAGCCTGTTGTAACTGCTACCATTTCACGTAATTTTGTCAGATGTTATTGATAACTTTTTTCTTCTTGTTCTAAAATAAATCAGATCCCGAAGCTGATCAGGTTCTGTGTACAGGCTTGTACACCTGTCTGAACAAGTGTAAACCTAACTTGCAAACTCTTGAGTGGAAATACATAGCTTCTACGAGATAAAATACCCTATTTGTTTATAATTGTTCATGTGCTGAAGCATGAGTCCCATGGTAATAGCAAAAGGTGAAAAGATTCAGCAGACTTCTGTAGTTCTTATTTGCTTGGGCACTGCTGCAGACACACACCCCTTGCCTGTGTAATGAGGGGTCAAGCTCTGATGGTTCAATTTAGGGAAATCGTGAAAAACTGCTGTTAGCAGTAACCCATTGTCTCCAACCCATTGGCTCTTTTAAATTTTGCTGTTTTTTTCTTTGTTTCAAAAGGAGAATGTCTGCCTGTCACAGGAAAAGGTTGTACCTGCCTTGGATAAAAATCATTTCCATCATCAAAGGTGCTGCGTTAACTTGTTCTCTGATCTTCACTCAGTTAAATATTGTCAGGAAACAAGAAACTGCAGGTAGCGGAGTCTGCTGCCTGCAGTGTTCAAAGGAAATGAATAGGATATTTTGCATACAAAAGAGAATTCAGTTTTGCGCTGAATCTCTGATTACATATTCCTGAGAGGAATGGGATGGGTGCTTTGTAGCTATTACCAGCAGGTCAAGAATAATCTCGGAAGGTCAAGAATAATCTTGGAAATTTTTAATATTGTGTGCAGAAAGGAGTCTTTTGTATTGCAGTGATAGGTAGTAGCATAGCCCCACCATTGAGTTGCTAAAAAACTGATTTCAAGTTGTTTTCATAACATCGTGGTAAAAATTTAGGACCTTTATCTAACACCAGCACTTTTCTAGCGAACTGCAGCAAGTTCCACAGCTGGTAGTTGCTGTAGTGTTTGCTGGTTTGGTCTGTTGTTGTTGATAGGATATGTGCTTTATCTTGATTAAAAAGCAAAGTTCACATGAATCAGAAATCTTGAAATATGATCTTTTTTTTTTCTTTTCCCTCACTACACTGCCTTGCTTTGGACATCTCTGTGCCCTAGGTGTTCTCTGTGGCTTGGGTACTGGCCGTGCCCGGCTAGGAAACCGGTCCTGGAGCACAGGCAGAGATCGGGCAGGGCTGTTCAGGACAAGGCTGTGCTTGGCCCCCGGCTAGTAGAAAAATAGTTCTCAACTAGTAGAAAAATAGCTTTTGTATTTGCAAATCACATGTAAAATATAGCCTATAAACTTCACTTCATGGTGTGTGAAACCATTCTTAGATTTGGAAATGTTTTTCCTGATGCGAGAGAAAACTTTTCACTTGGATTTAAAAGTTCACTTTATTTTGCATGTATATATTACTCTCTTTGGATAAATTTGTTTAGACCATGTTGAGGCAAAGGATATTATATTAAAGCTCCATATATTTACTTGGCTGAAACTAGGAGGAAGAGGTTAAGATATTCTTAAGAATGAAGATAAATTATTCTATGACTTGATTTTCATATCTAATCTGGGTTAGTTGACGTTACAAGTATATTTTGCATGCGAGCTGTCTGGGTTCTTGTAATATACCTGGTTCTGGTGGGTGGGAATTAATTCTGCTGTGCTTTCAGATATTAATATTGCTAATATATAGGTATTTCTCAGTGTTGTAGGCAAGGCGTTTTGTAGAACTTTGAAGCTGAAGTCTTTTTTAACACACAGACCATTTCAATTTAATACATTAGCAACTTGGCAAAATAAAGTAATTGTCCAACAGAGGAAGAAAAAAAATCTATTACCACTTGCTATGAATCCAAACGTTACAGGCAGCACTTAATTAATGGAACAGATTTCTCACTATGTATTCAAGCGAACATGGCTATTGTTCAGTAGAGATTAGACTCTTAATGTAAGTAAGTTAAACTAGACCTCCATCTAAAAATATCCGTCATCGCAGCTATTAAAGATCTGATGTCTTCTTTGGTGACAGATCTATTTCCCTTCATTTCCTCGGTTTTGTGAAACGCCGAGGATGCGGCGTGCGCAAGGGGAGACGCGCGCGGGCAGACGGGAGCGCGGTTGGGCCGCGCCGCCCGCTCCGCGTCGCGGAGCCCCGGCAGCCGTGAGGCCTCCGGCCCGCGGAGCCGCGCGAGGACAGGACAGGCACAGACCGCCCTTTGTGCGGCTCTGGTGCCGGCCGCCTCAGCTGTTCGCAGAATGCGAGCCGGCGATCTGATTAGGGAATTTAGATACCTTGGATTTCGGTAATACCTGAGTTGCCTTTGGCTGTCAGCCCGTAATTCCTTCTGTAGGAACTACCCCGTTCTTCGTTTCTTCTGTACTCTCCTTGCCAGGATGGCTTATCTGAACCCAGGTAGGTGTTAGTGGCTGCGGCCGAGGGTATCTTCCTCACGTTTGGGAAGTAATATCCTGGTTTGGAGGAGGTGAGATTACTAGTTTTTAAATACAGTTTTTCCCTGATACAGTTCCATGTACAGCATATGCATTTTTTTAATTGAAAATGTATTTTTTTAAATTCAAAATGTATATTTTTTTTCCAGTCATGGCACCGCCTGTTTAGACCCCTAAGATAAGCGGCCTGGTTTTCAGTGCGCTGAGCAGTCCAAGCGCTCCCTCATTTCACCAGAGCCTTTGGACCTCGGTTTATCCGGGGCGGTTACTCCATCCCCACCGCTGCAGGAGCAGCCGCTTAGTGCTGCAGTCCAGGGTTGATCCTGGGGCAGGGAATGTCCCCGGAGCTGCCCCGGCTGCGGGAAGGACGTCAGGGTGGCAGCTCGGGGGCCACTTGTGATCCTGCACCTGCAAACCTGGGCTGCTCCTGCCGTGTCAGAGCCCCTCCTTTCCGCTCGCCTTTCCGCCAATTAGGGTTTTTTTTGAAATTAATGTCACCAAGCCTATTAACATATAAAGGGAAGTGTTTTAGCATTTGTTTGTTTAATTAATTTAAATGGCTTCTTTCTGTGAGGATTTAGAGTTAAACATCTTTCTTCAGCACAAATGTGCCAGTAACAGCAACATAGCAATAGTGATAAGACCCAGAAAGGGAAACCAACTAGAAAGCAAAATGAAATGTTTCTTTGTCCAGAAAGTAAATGGCATTCCCGGGAAAGTAGAGGAAACTCTGTTCAGGGACACTTGCAATTAAGTTGGTCAAAACAGTAGAAAATACACAGTAGGAAATAAATCCTGCAAAGGTAGGGAGCTGGGCTGTGCGACGTTGCAGATTTTGCCATTTTTAATTTCTTTCACTTATTTTTGTTATTTTCTTTCTAGCCATACCCAGGATGTGCTCAGAGCTTTCCAAATAGGAAATATGTTGCTTTTCATGTAATGAAAAATTATTTTTCATACAATGGAATGATTGTAAAGCTAATGATTTATATGAAAGCATCCAATTAAAAAATGGAAACAGCTGCATCAAACATGACTATACAGTGTAATAAAGCTGTATAATAAATGTGTGGTCAGGCTCACTATATAATCTAGTTTGATTAATTGAACCTTACACGTGCAAAGATAGGTTTTCCTTGATGGTTGAGAAGTCTGATAATGACTATCTCAATTATTTTTGCAGTGAAATAATCATTGCTTTTTTTGTGCTCTGTCTGAAAAGAGAAAACTGGTACCGCCTTGACGCGAAATACAAGCTCTTGCAGAACCGTGCAGAGTCAGTTCTGCCTGATGCTGGATTTTTATAGCCTTAGTGTAAATTTTAATGTAGTTACTTAGGTAATATGTTGCTTTTGTCGTGTCCTCTTGTGCCGCGGGGCCGTGCGGCCCCGTGTTACGGGGACCCCGATCACAAAGCGGCAGCTGGGCAGTTTGCTGGGCTGCGTCAGCACCTCCCTGTTTCCTGCCTGCCCCTTCGCTGTGTGGGGCAGGTGCCCGTGGGACGACCTGCCCCGTGGGACGAGCCGCGGAGGGGACTCCGGTGCCGAGCGCCGGCTCCCGGTGCCCTCTGGATGCGCCCGTAATGGAGCAGATCAGCTGCCTCGTAGACCTCCTGTCTCCAGTAAATCATAAGCATCTCAATCTTTTTGTCAGGCTGCGATATGAGAATCCGCATCTGAATTTCAGTATGAGGGGAGAGAAGCTGATTAAGTGTTTGAGATAAGGTTATGTGACACCACAGGTTAAAAATACCTGAGCTGAATTTGGCC
This sequence comes from Rhynchotus rufescens, assembly GCA_032273925.1. NCBI lineage: Eukaryota > Metazoa > Chordata > Aves > Tinamiformes > Tinamidae > Rhynchotus > Rhynchotus rufescens. Next base: position 27,004 of record JAVCKT010012806.1, read on the forward strand.
AAATGCCTGAGAACCACATTGCGGTGCCTTCGGGTGCCACTGAACAAGCCTCTTCCAAGGAACTTGCTGTCCTCACCTTTAAGAAAGCAAATTTTCTAGCGTGGTCTTTTGAGGAGCTACATCTCTCTTGTTCTGCAGCGTTGCTTCAGACTTGACTATCTTGGGTTTCTTATCCAAAATGCCACCACTGTGGCAAGCTAAAATAGAATACAAAAGTGCAAGTAACTCCAGCCATTTAGGAAAAAAGGATAGGTATTTATGTTAGGACACGCGTTTAGAGAAGGATTTAGATTGTTATTTAAATCCTCAGAATCCCACACAGCCTAATTGTGGTTTATTTAAGAAGTGGCAGTGTTAGGCGGTTGCTGCTCTTAACAAATACTGTGTTTTAGCAAGAAATACAACTGCATCATTGTGTAAAACTGAGCGTTGTGATTCAGGCAAGTCTAGGAAAGGGACTAAAGACATTTGAGAACCTCTGAGCCTTAGGGCTTTACAAAATCTCAGTGTTTAGCTCATGGTTATTTTTCATTCAGGACCTACGCTTTCGTGAATATTGTCAATTATGAGATTTTAACACCTAAACAGCTACCAGGAGAAACTGTGGGAAGTTTATGTAAAATAACAGAAAAGGTCTAGCTGAGGCAAGTTGCCCTGCCGTGTTTAAAGATTTGTCTGTATTTAATAGTTTAAAAACCACGGAGAGACACTGGTGATAGTGGGGTCTGATTGAGGGTGCGCAGTGGATAGGGGTCTGGCAGTGATCATGCAGACGACTGCACTGACCTGGAGACCTTGGTCTTGTAAACTATATTTGGAGACCTCTCTCATTTTTCCTAAGTTAAAATATTCCAAAAGCATCATACAGATGTAATTTTCCTGGTATATGTGATTTATTTTCTTATTTCCGTCAGCAGCTTTCAGAGGTAATATTGCATGCTCATTTTTTGCTGGATATAGAGCAGTGTGGTGTTGAGAGGCTTTTTATGCATGTTGCTTTTGTTTGTTTTTCAGACGGATTGAGGCCAGATACCAAGATGCTTCTCGCGGTTTCCTCCAAGAAGAAGTCAAAGGCGAGCAAGGGGGACCCAGGCAAAGAGGAAGAAAGCAGCAGGAGCGATTCGGCCCAGCCTGTTGGCATCAGCCTTGTCTTTAAAAGATACGTCTTTGACACGCAGAAGAAAATGATCCAGTCTTGAGAAAGCAGGTCCTCCCTCACACCTGAAAGAGCAGACTCTGAGATGAATGCAGGTGGAATGTATTTCTTGTCTGAGTGCATTAGACTGGAAGCTCCTGCTTCCAGGATCCCTGTGATCTGTTCTTGTTCTGCCTGTCTTTGCAATGTGAATCTTGACGGCCTCTTGGAGAACATCACCTGCTGAATGCATCCATGTGCTTATACATTCAAATAGCAGCATTTTGCTGAAGAATTGTTTTGAAGTTTCTTTGAATTTAAATGTTTGCCACCAGTGTTAATCTAAATGCAGTCAAGATGTGCATTTCATGCCACCCACAAAACAAAACTGATTAGTTTAGATTTACTTCCCCAAGCAATGTGAGGACAGAGCATAATAGGTGAAGCCTAAAATGAATATTTCACATTCTTTCAACTGCAACTATGTAAGATGCTATCTGAGAGATGGTATGGATTTTTTTATAAGTATGATTTATATCTTGAAATGTTTTTCATATTAAATATAATGATGTGTGTAACTGAGAGTCTTAATTGTTCTGTTTGCTATTCCAATGTTCAGAATCTCTCTTCGGTGACATTTTATGTATTTTTTTCTGAATTTCTTGCCTATTTGTCTGATTCTTCTAAGAAACTAGAAGGCTAAGCCAGTCTGAACCATGGTGAATCTTCTTTTAGGCTTTTTTTTTTTTGGTAACCAAAATGTCTCTTTTGTATAAAAGAAAGTTGCCTCTGGAAACAGCCAAGGTCTTTATTTCATTAGAATAATGATGGAAGATTGTAGCATAAACCTTGTAAAATGAATATCTCCGATGCATTCGTAGTTTAATGGAATTTCATGGCTGCTTTTGTTCTTCCTCTCAATTTTTTGTCCTAAACTCATGGGAAGGAGGGTAGAGATATTCCT